>VZQC01013506.1:555968-566675 GCA_009823505.1 Rhizomys pruinosus
CACCCTTAAAAAATTTGAGTATATGTTTTAAAAACCATCTATTTCAAAAAAAAAAAAAAAAAAAAGGCTTCCCTGAGATTTGAGAGATACACTAATTTATGGGTATGATGATAAGTCATTAGTAGTCAGATTTGTTTAGCAGAATAATAGTAGTGGTGTCAGTTGTAGGCCCTATGACCTGTCTAGACACAGATTCTTTGCCCTAACAATAGTGTCAGGTATGGACTCCATCTTAGGCAGCAAACCTTTAATCCAATCAGAAAGTGGTTGGTTACTATGGTATTTCTAAGGCACATATTACCTGATTAAAGACTCAGCCTGAGATTGTGTTGAAGCCAAGAGTGGTCCTGACCTCTGAAACCCACCCACTCCTTCAGCTCTCTCTCAGAACTGTGCCTCAAGCTGGACCTCACCCACCCATACTCACTTGGATCCGTCCTCGTCATCAGGGAATCTTTCCCTTTGCTCCCTAGGCCTAAAATATCTCATACACAAAATGTCAAGCGTGCTTCTCAATTATTCTCCTTGCATCCAGTGAGAATACAGATACAATGCTTTTAGCACTTTGATATGCTAATTCAAGCACACTTGATGAATGTGATTCATCAAGTAGATGAATCACATTCATCTGCTATCCTGGGTAGAGAGCATAGTGGGGTCCTGAGGGATCAAGGTCAGTTGCCGAGGTCACAAGACATGCACATGGCTCAGCGAGCTTGCCTGCATTATAGAGAGAAACGTGGTGCTGCAAAGTTAAGTAAAAGTCCTTAGCCTACATTCTGTCCTTATGGTAAGTCATTCCTACAGATTACTCCCACAACAGTTATGCCACTACTGTGTGGGAACACATATCTTCTCAGACCACTCATGATTGTAGCCCAAGTGTTCACAGCTGGGTAAGATTGATGATTACTTTTCTCTTCCAATCGTGTGCACAGCAACTTCCAGCACCATGAAAGCTACTCCATAAAAATGAAGTTTCCAGGTCATTTCCTGCTTGATTTCTCCATGCTCTACAACTCAAGTATGATGTGCCTTCAGCAGCTGGGTCTTATTGTAAAGTTCTGGCAAGTAACCAACAGTGATCACAATAGCTAGTACTCTTTGAGGGTCTATGGGAACCCGTGGCCAACAACTTCAAAAGAGGTAGCCCAGTCCTGACCCTGGGCTTGTGGTGTTTGGGAGGGACATTTTCCTCCATTATTGAATGGAAGCTTCTATAATAGTAAGATTCCATGATTTTTTTCCTAAGGCCTTTAGTGTCGGTTATCCCTCCATAGCGCTCCATTACCCTGCCTTCCCATTTCCCACTCCATTTCACCCTTCCTATTTGACTCCTCCCCTCATATCACTGCATTCTATCTTCTCTTCCTTGGAAACCTCCCCCGACCACCCACTAGTTTCCTGACCTCTATGGGTTTTACAGATAAGGCAAACATACCTAAAAATTCAAAGTTAGCATCCCCAGGCGAGAGAAAAATGTGATTATTTCTGGGTCTTTATTACTTTTCTCTGGCTGATTATTTCAAGCTCCATCCATTTACCTGTGAATTTCATAATTTTGCTTTTCTAAATAGCTGAGTAATGTTGATTGTATAAACATACCACATTTTATCTATTCATCACTTGGTGGAATCTAAATTGTTTGCATTTCATGACTATTGTGAACAGAGCAGCATGGGTGAGCAAATATTTCTGTGGAAAGATATTGAGTGTATATATATATATATGTATATATATATATATATATATATATATGTGAGTGGTATGGTTGGATCACATGGTAGGTCTCTTTCTAGTGTTTTGAGGAATCTCCATGGTGATTTCCACAGTGGCTGTTCCAGCTTACACTCACACTTGCAGTGAATAAGTGCTCCCCTTTCCCCACATCCACACCAGCATTTGCTGTCATTTGTTTTGGGATCTTAATTCCAACTACCATAAGATGGAATCTCACTTGGAATGAACTTGCCACCTGACCCGGCCATACCACTCCTTGGCATGTATCTTATCTGAAAGCAACTATGTTGTTATAATGTAAATTTCCTAACGGGTTCTAGAATAAACCCACCACTTATTTTCAGACTCTGTAATTACTGTACATGGGTGGAAGGTACGTATTCATATTTTAGAGTAATATAAAAATAAAGGAGGAAAATGTGAATTCCTAAACATAAAAAAAAGACTGAGAGAAAGATGCAGGACATTTATGGTAGAATGCATGATCTGGGGTGAGGTGGGGGGAAGGGAAAGGGGAATATGTCTAAATTGAACTGAAAAATGATGTCTGAAATACACAAAACATCAATAAAAAATCAGAAAAAAATATTCACCATCCTTAGCCATCAGGAAATGCAAAATAAAACTATTTTGAGATTCCATCTTTTTAATTTATTATATTTAAGAGATTCACAATATAAGAGCACAGTTGTTTTCAGATCACATTGACGTTGCTCAGTTTGCTGTACAATTAGGTAATTAGTGCTAGCAAATGCTGGTGTGGATGTGGGGAAAGGGGAGCACTTATTCACTGCAAGTGTGAGTGTAAGCTGGAACAGCCACTGTGGAAATCACCATGGAGATTCCTCAAAGACATCAAATGATGGAGAGGTTGTGAGAAAAGGGGAACACTCATCCACTGGTGGTGGGAATGTACACTTGTGCAACCATTATGGAAAGCAGTGTGGAGAACCCTTTAAAGGACTCAAAATGAGTCTACTACTTGACCCAGCCATACCACTCCTGGGTATATACCCACAAGACTCATCCTACTGCAAAGATACATGCACAGCCATGTTTATTGCAGCTCTCTTCACAATAGCAAAAAGCTGGAACCAACCCAAATGCTCCTCAACAGAGGAGTGGATGACAAAAATGTGGTACATCTACATAATGGAGTACTATTCAGTGGTAAAGAAAGATGACATAATGAACTTTGCAGGTAAATGGATGGAACTGGAAGCCATTATGCTAAGTGAAGTAACACAGTTACAGAAAAATAAATGGCAAATGGTTTCCCTCATTTGTAGATGCTAACACCAAATCCCCAACTGAAAGGCAAGCTGTTATATTTCTTTTTATCTGAAGGATTGCAAATATTTTAAAAAATATTTCTCAGCCATTTTCACTTTATCTTTTGAGGACTGTACATTCAATTTAAGCATCATTTTTAAAACCCTTTTAATAACTTCATCCTTATAGTAGAACTCACTAGAACAAAATAATTTTTCTAGAGCCAGGGTTGGTTCATGAAAACAGGGAAGCAGAGACTTTCAGGCCACTGGAAGCTTGCACATGTGAACTTGGGGCAGTGGTGGCACTGAGCAGAAGACCCGTGTCAGCTCAATTAGGCAAAGTCCTGGAGTGGAGCAAGGGAAATTGGCAGCAGGTCAGCCCTAGTCTGGGAACTGCTGGAGACTGGTTACTACTGGGTGAGGAAGAGTAGAACTTATGATCTCTAGATAGGCTGACTAGACTCCAGTAGATGAATTTTCACCAAAGGACATCTGGCTATAAGTATTTGACTGACTGGAACTTAACCTGTATGGCAGAATACAAAAGAGCCAGTGGGGGGTATGGGTGGGGAAGGGCTTCTAAATTTGATTCAGAACCATTGTATGAAATGTACAAAATCTCAATAAAATTTTTAATTAAAGTAAAAATTAAGTACATTTCCTTCTTGGTCCTATTTGAAAACACAAGTATGCAGTTTTAGAGTGATTTCTATGAATGTTGCATGATGGTTTTGGACTGGCCTTATGCATTGCATAATATGCCTGACACTGGCGAAATTACTTCACAAATCAAAATCTTTCTTTTATAACAGAAGAAAAAATTGCAATCTCATTAGAAAGCTAAAATTCAGTTGTGGAGAACCTGATACAAGTATATCAATTACAGTTTTCTTTGGAAAGCTGAATAGCTCAGTGTTCCTCAGAGACCATAGATGAAGTACAATGTGGTCTAATCCATCAGTGGTAGCAATAGAAATTACTCATTAGTAGGTGTATTCACACTAACAGATCTAAATAGTGAAAAATGCAACCTGAGGAATGAGACAGATTATATGACTAACACCTTTAAAGTATAATAAATTGTATATAAAACTATGTTAAGTACTGCTCACTAAGTAAATATGTGGAGGTAAGAATGGGTACACATTAAATATATAACAGCACATGGTAGTGAACAGCACATGGTAAGAAACAGAAGGGAGAATGGAGGATAAAGGTGAATGAGAGAGCCATAGATCATCCCATAATATATGATAATATTAAATTCTTGATCAAGAATTCAGTTTTGTGTGTTCTTCGTGTGTATGCACTTACTGTACACACTCATAAAAGAACCAAATACTAATAAGAAGTTCCATTAGCTGATATTAATTGCCAACAATATGAGACAGTGAATATTTTGAAACAACTCTAAGGACCAATAAAAGGATCATACCCAAGTTTCTTTTGCTTGATTCTTTGTGACTGAGCGCAAATTTAAGGCTGATTTTCCTTTACTTTGTACTACTGCAAATTCAGCATTTTGATTTCAAAGATTTTAAGCTTTTACATTATCTTAGAACAGAGTCTTTATTAACTTTTTTCAGACAAAAGGATTTTGTTTTGAAGCCAGTCTTTGAAGAGATCCAGGCATTAAGATGAATGTGATAGTAAGATGTTGACAGGCAGCTTCTTAAGGAAATTGGTAAGGAGGCAAGCAAGGTTCTAAGAAAGAGCTCAAGCTGATGAACAGATCTAAACAGTTAAGCAGTTATTAGTGAAAGGTTTTGAATGAGGGTATGGGGGTCAGGAATTATATTTCTATATGGAAGGCAGTGGGTAGGGGGCAAACTGACAGGATTATGTCAGGGAACAGGCGCAAGAGTAAAGGAGAGCCACCTGGTTAAGCACGGGATACGGTGAGATGAGGTGCAGGTTCCCAGCAGGATTCAGCAAGAAGGAGGTGGTATTTTATGGAAACACTGCGATCCCAGGCTTATTAAAACTTTGGGCTTGGATTTCAGTATTATCTTTGATGTGATATTTTTAAGATTTACTTGAGGACAATAATATTTGACTGGCTTAGAAAGTGCCCAGATAATGGCAGTTTCTAAATTCTAATCCAGATGTTCGTTCTTTAAGTTGTAGATTCGAAATGTTGCCAAATCAGCAATTGATTCATCTGAGGGCTGTATTCCTTGTTCATTCATTGTTCATCTAAGGTGGGGGTTGCTTTGTTTTTATTTTTATTTTTTCATTATTTATTTTTCTTTTATTTTATTTATTTATTTATTTTTATTAATTTTCATTTTTAATTGATGCTTTGTGTATTTCATACATCATTTTCCAATTCAGTTCAGGCATATTTCCCTTTCCTTTCCACCCACCCCACCCCATCCCATCCCAGATCATGCATTCTGCCATAACTGTCCTGCAATTTTCTCTGTTTTTTTTTCATTTTTTAACATTAATAATTTATGAGTACAAGCATCCTTCATGTAAAACCAATTTGCAAGCAGTTGTGCCCAAACCCACACAGCCCATGGGTCCCACCATCCAGCAGGGGGGGCCTGTATGTTCAATCAAGTTGATCAAATGAGTGTCCAGACTATATTGCTGTAGTTTCACCATTCACCCCAATCACAGACCTTACATTCTACCACGCCCCCTCTTCCACAGATTGTTCCCTAGGCTTAGAAAAGGGGCACAGGTGGATGAGAAGCAAAACAGTCTACTTTCTCTGAAGCTGTTGTCTTGGTCTCTGGTCAATTCTGGCTGTTTCCTTTCATGGGCTGACAGTTTGTCCAGGAAAAATCTTTTGATCCTACTGATGAAGCACAAGCAATTAGATATATAGGAATCTAAACAGTACTAATTGTTATGGTAGGTTACTTTGGTATAGACACAGATACCCATACAAATAACAAGAAGCACAAACATCCAAATGGACAAGATCAGAAAAGAACTCCCCATGCCCATATCATAGTTAAAATGCTAGAAGCCCAAAACAAAGAGAAAAATCCTGAGGCTACAAAAGAAAAGTCACATACAAAAGGAAAACCATCAGAAAATAGAACAGACTGATTCTCATGCAACCATGAAAGCAAGAAGAGCATGGAGCAAAGCATATCCCAGTGTTAAATGACGATGGATTACCAACCCAGAAACTTTACCCAGCAAAACGTCTCAAAAAGACAAAAAAAAGTCATTAGTATGAAAGGAGAGAGGAAAATCTTCCTGACATAAACAAGATGACAGAAATACATGTCAGGGAAACCAACTCTTCATAAAATATTTGAGGCAATTCAAAGGGCAGAGAAGGGGAAAAACCATCAAAAACTAGGAAGTGAACTAAAGACAACATAACGTAGAGTAAAATCAAGCTAGATTGTCGCAAATGGATATAAAAAGTGAAAGGAAGCATCATCATCCTTCAATTATAACCCTAAATAAATATTAATGGGCTAACTCCCCATCAAAGGCATAGACTGGGAAAGTGGATTAGGAAACAAAACCCACCTACATGCTGTCTACAAGAAAACCCATCTCTTGCAGGCGCGGTGGTGCTGCCTTTAATCCTAGCACTTGGGAAGCAGGAGGCAGGGATCTTGTGAGTCTCAAGGCCAGCCTGGGTCTTAAGAGCGTTCCAGGACAGCTGGGCTACAAGGGAGACCCCTGTCGCGAAGACTAACAAAATCTCAATGTCAAGGATAGGCACCAATTTGAGGTGAAGGGATGGAAGAAAGTAATTCCAATCAAGGGTAACAAAAAGAAATGCGGGTGGTTGCGTATTCTAATATCAAAATACCTTAAACAAAAGAAATAAAGAACAAGAGAGGGAGGGCCATGACATCTTTATTAAAGAACAATTGATGAAGAAGATACCACAATCATGAAAATATAAACCACAAACGCCGTGCAGCCAAGCTTTATAAAGACACTCTTCAGGTCTCAATGAAGATCTCAGATTAACCCAGCAACACTAATAGTAGGGGACTGCAATACACCATTGGGGTCCCTTGGGACAGATCAACAGGACAAAGGATAAACAGAAAAACATATGAACTAAATGATACAATAAAACAAATGGACCACACAGAAATCTATAAAATATTTCAACACCACCCAACACCAGCGATACATTCTGTCTCAGCACTCATTGGGGGAACATTGCTAAAATAGACCATACAATGGGGACACAGAAAAAAACTCAGCAAATACAAAAAGAATGAAATATTCTCATGCCTTCTATCAGACGACAGTGCAATAAAACTCAACATCACCACCAGGTAAACCCTACAACCTACAAGAACAATGGAGATTAAACAACACGCTCCTGAATAAGGAATGGGTGAAGGAAGAGAATAAAGAAAGAAAGAAAAACATTCCTGGAACTCACACAGCAAAGCCTATGGGACAAAACTTTAAAAGCATGGCTCTAAGAGGGAAGTTTATACTCCTAAGTGCCTACATCAAAAAAAAAAAAAAAACAAAAAAAAAAAACAACAGAAAGAGCACAGATAAAAAAAATTAAGAGACAAAAACAAAAAAAAAAAAAAAAAACAACAAATGAACCCTAAACAAGCAGACAAGAAGAATAACAAAAATCGAGAGCAGAGACAATGAAATAGAAAACAAAGAAACCATACAAAAAAAAAAATCAATGAATCCAAAAGTTGGTTCTTGGAGAGAATAAACAAGATAGACAGCACTCTAGCCCAGGGTGAACCAAAAGAAAGAACAACTTCCAAATTAAAAAAAAATAAATCTGTGATGAAAAGGGGAAAATATCACAACAGACAATGAAAATCCAGACAAAAATTATAAGGGAATACTTCAAAAACCTATCCTCTATTAATATTGGATACCTAGAAGTAATGGATTAATATCTGAAATCTTGGGAAACACCAAAGCTCAATCAAGAGAGATTGACAGCCTAAATAGACCAATAATAATGAGGAAATTGAAGAGGTAAAAGTAGCCTCCCATCAAAAAATGTCCCCAGGCCCAGATGTGTCATGGCAGAATTCTATAAAATATTTCAAAAGTACTTACAACCATTACACTCAAGTTGTTTAGAAGGATACAAATGGAGGAGTTCCCCAATTCCTTTTATGAAGCAGCATCATGTTACGCTGCCAACCAGGAAAGATACAACTAAAAAGGAGAATCGTAGACCCATCTCCCTAATGAACACAAGTGCCAAAAGTCTAAACAGAATACTGGCAAATCACCTAGAACCCACATCAAAAAGATTATCCACATGACCAAGTTGGATTCATACCAGAAAGTCAGGGATGGGGATGTTTCAACATATGAAAAATCAACAAATATCATAAACTATAAATGGAACAAAAGACAAAAACCACACCATCCCCATTTCTCCATTGATGCAGAGAAAGCATTTTACAAATCGCAGCATCCAAAGAATGTTTAAAGCAAGTCCTAGAGGAATGGGGCTGGAGGGATCAGTCCGTAATGAAATCAAGCCATGATACAGGTAAACTACATCCAACATAGTCATGCCTGAAAGAAATGATGAGTAAAATGGACAGAGAGCAGAGTCCCCTTAAAAGTTTTAAAGAACGTTTGGCAAGGCATAAGGACCCACCCATGTCAACCGAAGACTACCTCTTCAATATAGTGTTGGAAACCTTGCCAGGGCAATAAGGCAAGAA
This sequence comes from Rhizomys pruinosus, assembly GCA_009823505.1. Classification (NCBI taxonomy): domain Eukaryota; kingdom Metazoa; phylum Chordata; class Mammalia; order Rodentia; family Spalacidae; genus Rhizomys; species Rhizomys pruinosus. Next base: position 564,640 of record VZQC01013506.1, read on the forward strand.
AAGGAAAAAGGAACGTCAAAGTGGTGTTGGATAGCTTGAGTGTCAATTTGACACATCTGGGTTAGGGAGCCTCAGTTTGGGGAATTTGGCTCCATTGGATTGGCCTGTGGCCACTCTGTGGAGTATTGTCTGATTGTCGAGCAGTGTGGGAGGGCCCAGCCCACAATGACTAATGTCACCCTGGGCAGGGTGGCTGTGTAAGCGTATAAAGGAACAGGCTGAGCATGGGCGCAGGAGAGCAGAGCCAGTAATCAGAGAGCAGCATTTATCCTCCATGGCCTGTGCTTCAGCTCCTGCCTTCCAGTTCCCTGCCCTGAGTTCCTCGCCTGGGCTCCCTGAGTGATGGAACTGTGACCCAGGATATGTAGCTGAAATAAACCCTTTACACTTTCCCCTCCCCAATTTTGTGTCGGTCAGAGTGTTTTGTACCACGAGCAATGGAAGAACAAACTAGGCAGAATTTGTCCAGGAGTAGGGTAATGCTGTGACAGACCTGACCTTGTGTTTTTTGGGGAAGGATTGTGGAAGTGGTTGGAACTTTGGGCTTGGGAAGAGTATTGAATTCCTAAAAGATCTTTGTTGTGGAGCTTGGAGCAGTTTTCTGAAGGATTTGTAGAAGATCGAGGCCTGGCATGTGAAGTTTGGGTTTCTAGTTTCAAGCAAAAGGGGGAGCAGAGAATCAGCAGGACTGTGTAAATCTGTGGGTTCTGGTCATTTGGGGCGGAAGAATCAGCTGTAAAGTAACAAGAGAACCAGAACCTGAAGGGAAAGCTTTGTTGTACTGGGACAATGGATGCTGGTTAGCCCTGGGGCCTGAAAAATCAGCTGTAAGGACAAGAAGAGACCACATCACTGTGGTGAAATCTTCTGGGAAGAGTTTCTTCAGGGTCAGCACAAATAAGTTGTGATCCAGAAGGGGCTTGAACCTCCATCTCGAGCCAGAAGCAGACGTGGTACGTGTAAGAGTCTCCTATATGGTTCGGTGTTGAAATTTGAGGGGGGTCACAGACAGCAGCGGAGGCGTTTTTGGCAACTGTGAGAGTCCAGGAAAGACCACTGGTAGAAGTGCACCTCAGTTTGCAGTGAAACCCCCCAGGATGTGGCAGGAGATCATGGAGAGAAGTGCTTGAGGCTTGCACCAGGAGAGGTCGAAGGAAACCATTGGTGAAAAGTGAAGCTGCCTCAGTTTCAGTGGCGCCCCAGCTTTTTGGAGATGCCCAGACCGGGGGACAACCACCAAGAGCAGCGGCAGGGGTGGAATGGAATCGGCCTGGACCTGCGAGATAAGCTGTGTGCCATGGATGGCAGAGTCAGAAAAGGGAAGCTGCCAAAACCCTTTGGACACCAGAAGATCGTGAATGAGTCCCAAGTGTCCAGCCTTAAGCTACTATGCTGGACTTAGGGTTTTGTGTGAGTGGCCCGATTTATCTTCCCTTTGAAATAAGACAGGACTTGTTTTGGATTTTACAACAGCAGCCCACAGTTAAGAGACTTTTAATTTTTTTTTTTTTTTTTTTTTTTTTTTTTTTTTTTAAGGACTGTGAGGCTTTTTAAGGTTGTACTGGGTCCTGAGGTTGTGATTAAGTTAACATCATACTTTAGGGACAAGAACTGGAAGGTGGTGGTAATAGTAGAATGGTGTTTTTGGGGCTGGGAGATGGCCTTAGCGGTTAAAGAGCGCCGACCACTCTTAAAGAGGCCCGGGTTCGATCCCCAACCCACATGGCGGCCGAGACCGTCTGAACTCCAATTCCAGGAAGAACTCCATTCCAGGGGAATCGGAAACCCCTTTTCGGAACTTCCGCGGCATTGCACGACACGGGGGGGGGGGTGCACAAACCGGCCAATGCAGACAGTACAATTCACTACAAATACGGAAAAATAAAATAAAATTAATAAAAAAATTTTCGTTAAAAAAAAATAGTGATGTTTTTGTGTGTCAAGTGGACAAGGGGTCAATTGTGCTGGATAGCTTTAGTGTCAACTTGAACACACTGGGTTGAGGGAGCCTCAGTTTTGGAATTAGCTTCATTGGA
>VZQC01013506.1:571795-675694 GCA_009823505.1 Rhizomys pruinosus
TTGTCTATTTTTAGTTTGGGAAAATTTTCATCTATTATTCTTTTGAAGATCTTATCAATACTATTCTCTTGAGATTCTTCTCCTTCATCTATTCCTATGATGTGGAGGTTTGATCTTTTCATAGTGTCCCATATTTCCTGGTTGTTCCACTTTTGTGTATTTTAAAATTTTTTCATAATCTTTATTTGAGCTTTTTAATTGCTCTGTGTTATCTTCCAGATCTGATATTCTTTGTTCTGCTTCCTCCATTCTGCTTCCTCCATTCTTGCCTTTCTTCTTGATTGCATGAGTGTTCTAATTCCTTTTTTGTTTCATCCTGTGTTTTCTTTCGTATTTCCATTTCCTTTTTGAGCTTCTCAATCTCTTCTTGGTGCTCCTTACTTCGTTGGTTGACTTCCTTTCTCAGTGTTTCTACTTCCTTTCAGAATTTGATTTTTTCTCCCTCTAGTTCTTTCTGGAGTTTGTCAATCTGTTCCTTTAGTTCTTTCTGATGTTTGTCATTGTATCCCTCTAGGTCCTTTTTGAATTTTTCATTCTTTCTCTTTAGTTCTCTGAATTCTTCTTTATTTTCTTTAATTTCTCTGCATAGGTCTGCAATTATTCCTCTAAGATCTGTTCCTTGGGCCACCTCCAGGGGGATCCCATTGTAGCTATCTCGTACAGGTTTGGTAGAGCCTGGTGCAGGATTATCCTGTGCCTTTCCCATGTTGTCCCTTCGTCGTGTCCCTGGCATGTGGGTTTCCTTTTGTGGTTCAAATCACAAATGTCTTTTCACTATGTTAGCAGATGGTTTTGCTTGCCTCCTTCTGATGCTTTTTTTTTTTCCCTTTCCTCCTCCTTGTTTATGGAGTATTGACTTGTCTAGGTTTCAGGCTTTCAATTTTGTCTATATATTGGATATTGGAAGCCTAAGTCACTCTTCTCTTCCTGTTCTGAAGGTTCTCCAAAACAAAGTCAGTTGGATACTTTCTCACCAATTCCTTTTGGCAGAGGGAGGGCGGGGGGGCGTTGGGGTTGTCTGACCTAGCCCACACCCCGGTACCTGCCTGAGCCACTTCCAGTTTCCAACAAAGTCAGAGGCACCGAACCCAACCCTGACCGGTGGCAAAGGCAAGCCCAGGCGCTGCCGCCCACAGAAGGGCTCAGAGCTGTGACCCTATTGGAGCAGCCCAAGAGACACTCTAGCCCCTAAATCTACCTGCCTGAGTGACTTCCGGGTTCCAACAGAGTCAGAGGCACCAAACCCAACCCCGATCGGCTGCAAAAGCTATTTTTCTTTCCTGACTGGGATAACTGAAGAACACCTTGAAGCACTCTCATGGTAAAGAGAACTGAGGAGTTGCATTCTGACACAGCTGGAGAAGAAAACAATGAAAACCACACTGTGAATAGAGCAGGATGTATGTCAACGTTAAGCACTTGTAGGCTTTTATTATGTCTCTTTAAGAGGAGTCAACTAGGGCTACTGAGATGGTTCAGTGGGTAAAGATGCTTGCCGCAAAGTCTAACCACCTGAGTTCAGTCTCTGCATAGTGGAAGGAGAGAACCAACTGTCATTGGTCATCTTCTGACAGGTGTGCCCCAATCTCTCTTTCTCTCTCTCTCTCTCTCTCTCTCTCTCTCTCTCTCTCTCTCTCTCTCTGACAGAACAGTCAAGTTAAGGTTATAGCTAGTCTCAAATAATTCATCTAATCTAAAAATTAATGAAAAGAATAGGCTTGTCAATCACAAAGAAGAAATTCATTAGCATGTAGTGTGACACACACTGCGTTTTCAACTTTGATTGACACTTCTTATAAATCACAGCTTTGCTTTTTTCCCCTTTTAAGGGAAGAGAATTAGGAAGCTCTTTCCTGAAAGAACATATACATCAAGATTTAAAATCAAGTGCAAATGCAAACGAAATTAAAATGCTTTGAAGTGCTTAAATATGATTAATATTTTGACATAACAATATTCCTTAGCCAGTACCTTTAATATTTGTAAAATGTAAGATTCTTTGGTTCCATTTCAAGACTTCTGTCATTCAAAAAATAACATTTTTGTTGAGCCTGTTGTTTGTTGTTGAGTTATATTTTTTCCATTCCAAATTTTATAAATAAAACCATTTTATGTGGTAAAATAAATAAATAAATAAATAAAGTTTAAACCCTGCTAACTTATGAAGCTTGTTAACCTTAGTAAAGACAACTTACTATGGTTATAAAGTATATTATTATAGACACAGTCAAAGCCAAAATCCAGAGCTGTATCTCCAGATAATGGGGTTTAGGATATTCTGAGTCTAAAGTTCTCTTGCATTTTTGGTAGATGTCTGTGAGGTCCATTTGGTGTATCATATCATTCAGTTCATATGTCTCTCTGTTTATTCTTTGTCCAGTTGACCTGTCCAAAGGGCTCAGTGGTTATTGAAATCTCCTACTATGAGTGTGCTGGGGTTAGTCTGTGCCTTGAGGTCCTGGAGAATTGTCTTTATAAAGTTTGGTACACCAGAGTTTGGTGCATATATATTTATGATTGTGAAATCTTCATGGTCAGTTGTTCCTTTGATAAAAATGTTATGGCCCTCTTTTTCTCTCCTGATTTCTTCTACTTTGAAGTCTATTTTGTCTGATATTAAAATAACAACATCTACTTTCTTTTTGATACCATTTGCTTGGAATATTTTTTTCCATCCTTTCACTTTAAGGTGGTGCCTACACTTGAAGGTAAAATGCGTTTCTTGTAGACAGCATATCGATGGGTTCTGCTTCCTAATCCAATCTCCCAGTCTATGTCTTTTGATTGAGGAGTTTAGTCCATTAATATTTAAGGTTATAACTGAAAGATGTGTGTTGCTTCCTTTCACCATATTATCCATTTGCATTTTTGGTCTAGGTTTCTACTTCTGCAGCTATGTTTTTATTAATTTCTCTTTCTAGGTGCCTGGGGATGGTTGCTCATTTCTTCTGGCTTTGAATTGCTTCAAGTATTCTCTGAAGGGTTGGTTTTCTGGACATGTATTCTTTCATCTTGTTTATGTCATGGAAGATTTTTCTCTCTCCTTCAACTATAATGGACATTTTTGCTGGGTATAGTAACCTGGGTTGGCATCTATAGTCCTTTAACACTGGGAATGCTTTGCTCCACGTTCTTCTTGCTTTCATAGTTTGCACTGAGAAGTCAGTTGTAATTCTGATAGGTTTCCCCTTAAATGTAACTTGTTTTTCTCTTGTGGCTTTCAGAATTTTGTCTTTGTTTTGGGCGTCTAGTGTTTTAACTATGATATGGCGTGGAGGGTTTCTTTTCTGATCGTGTCCATTTGGAGTTCTATGTGCTTCTCGTATTTGTATTGGTTTGTCTTTTTTTTTTGTTTGGGGAAATTTTCATTTATTATTCTGTTGAAGATCTGATCAATACCATTCTCTTGGAATTCTTCTTCCTCTATTCCTATGATGGAGAGGTTTGGTCTTTTCATAGTGTCCCACAGTTCCTGGTTGTTCCACTTTCATGTATTTTAAAAATTTTCATAATCTTTCCTTGAGGTTTTTAATTGTTCTGTGTTATCTTCCAGATCTGATATTCTTTCCTCTGCTTCCTCCATTCTACTTCTGAGGCTTTTTCTGTTCCTTTCCTCTTGATTGGATGAGTGTTTGATTTCCTTTTTCATTTCCTCTTCTGATTTCTTTAGTATTTTCACTTCATTTTGGAGCTTCTCAATCTCTTCCTGTAGCTCTTTGCTTCACTGGTTGGTTTCCTTTTCTTTTTCAACATGGGATCTTTTCAGTGTTTCCACTTCCTTCTGGAGTTTGTCATTCTCTCTCTCTAGGTCCTTGAGTTTTTCATTCTCTCTCCTTAGTTCTCTGACTTGTTCTTTATATTCTTTGATTTCTTTGAATATGTCCACAATTGATCCTCTAAGATCTATGTCCTGGGCCATCCCCAGGGTGATCCCACTGTAGGAATCTCCCACAGGGTTGGTAGAGCTTGGTGTGGAATCATCCTGCACCTTTCCTGTGTTGTCCCTTCTTCATGTCTCTGGCTTGTGGGTTTCTCTTTGCCTGTATTCCAATGCGAATCCCAAATGCCTCTTCACTGTGTTGAAGGCTTGCTTTGCTTGCTTTCTTCAGATGCCTTCCTTGTTTGTTTGTTTGTTTGATTTGTTTTTCTCCTTGCTTATAGAGTGTTGACTTGTCTAAGTTTTAGGATTTCTATTGGAAGTCTAACTCACTCTTCCCTTTCTGTTCTGAAGGTTCTCCAAAGAATTCACTTGGACACTCCCTCAGCAATTCCAGTCGGTAGGGGGTGAGCGGCGGGGAGGTGGAGTTATGCCTACTCTGTGCTTCAGGTGGTCCTGGGAAATCCCCGATCTAAGCTCTGTGCACTCAAGTCTCTTTACATTTTCAAAAAATTGGTTGTAAATAATGACAGGGGAAGATGTCAGGATCCTTGTGGTACTTAAATGATCATAGATTTCTCCCTAGCTGTCTATAAACTCTTGAAATGGGAGCACGACCTTAGGCAGATTCGTCTTAACAATGACACTGTACAATCTCATTCTAATTTCTTTTCTTTTCTTTTTTTGTCTTCTTGAGAGAGGGTCTTCCTGTGGCCCCAGCTGGCCTCCATCTCACAGAGAACCACCTGCTTCTTTCTCCTGAGTGCTGAGCTTAAAGGTGTGTGCTGCAATGCCTGGCTTCATCTTAATTTATTTTTTTATTGTTATAAAACTTTTTCCATAAGTCATACATCATTTCTCAATCAAATCTAGAGTCACTTACCTTTCCATGACCTCACCTCACCTGAGTCCTTGCACTCTGCCTTACATGTCTTTCATCTTTTTCTGAGTCTTTCAAGAGGTTTTTTTTTTCCCAGTTCTTTTGTTGTTGTTCGCTCCAAATTGTATTGCATATATATATATATATATATATATATATATATATATATATATACATACAACANATATGTCCTGAATCTTTTTCTGAGTCTTTCCAGAGTTTATTTTTCAGTTCTTTTGTTGTTGTTCTCTCCAATTTGTATGGCTGCAGTATATATACATATATGTGTATATGTACATAGTTATATATATACATAGTTTTATATATATATATATATCACTTGAATTGGAGGATTTTTTTTTCCTAAAAGATGTCATATTTTCCTTAAGGAAGTGCTCGAAGGTTCCTCCTTGGCAATCCCAAACAACTATCAATCCTGCACTTTTCCTACACACTGGGGTCTTTCCCTCCCATGGTCCCCCAAATGAAGTCTAGTAAGCATGCATCCTGCCTCGATTCCCCTGCACTGGCCTCCATGATACAGCCCAGGTAGTCCAACAATGGCAGTCTATATTCTGACAAGGCTGACATCCCCTTAGCTGTTTAGTCTACAAGCTGGGTATCTCAGTAGTCCCCATCTGGCATTGAAGGTTTGGAGGATTCTTAGAGAGATATGAGTCTTCAGTCCATATTGGAAGATTAAAAAGCTGTGTCTCATATCTTTGAGGAGTGCCAAAAGCAGTGGCAGCCAGAGTAGATGCACTTGCCAGTAAGAATTGAAGACAGGCCAAACAACAGTGCTCTCTCTTTTTTCTTTTTGTCTTTTTACTAAGATCTCAAGTTTTATGTCTGCAGTACAGTTTCTCTGGTCTTACTGATTATTTCTGGTTGTACTTTGCTTTTGGATGCTTAAGGCCACACAGTTAGCCCAGATTAACCAGGGTTTTTGTTTCCTTGAGGTCAGTTGAGGATCTGGTTCTCAGGGGTCTCTTGGGGTTTTTTGGGGGGAGGACGGTGGGAGCCTCTTGCTTCTTTCAGCTTTTCATTTACCAGTTCCATCCACTCAAGGACAAAATCAGGTCTTGCTAGACGAGGCTTCCTTTTCTGAAGCATGAGCAGACTTTCCTCCTTATAGACTAGACACTGGCTGAAGTCCCATTAGTGGCTCTCCCAGACCTCCCTGAACAGGAAGACTGGTGACCCACATTTGCAGGACATTTCAAGAGATGCCCCCATGCATAATCCCCCAAGACTTAGTTGACTTCTGAGGGCAAGGAACAAAGTCATCCCTTAGGTCTCTTGGCCAAATTGGCATGGACATTAAGTATGGTCGTTAAGTAATATGGGATTATAATGGAAAGATGTGAATTAAGAAATATGATGTGGAAATAACATAATTTGTTTCCAAAGGATACAATTTTAATATAGGTGCAATGTAACAGGCTGGTGCAATTTAGCCTTTCATCTTAATTTATTAAAGCATTGTGTGTATCCAGACTTTAGATTTCCTGCTTCCATTTTGAAGAGGATTTGATCTGTATTTGATCTTCAAATGCATCTAGTTTTCTAGCTCTAGGCTTAGATGAATGCCAAAATTCCATTTGTAGGGAAAAAAATTAGACCATTTTTGGTTGTTCATTAAAGTGCGGAAAAGGGGAAGTGAAGAGCAATGGGACGAGACTAAACAGGAGAGAAAACAGACAAAAAGTGTGTGAGTAGACAAAGACGTCTCCATGGTCTTCCCCATGGCATTGGCGTGAGGAGCAGGAGAAGGTGGACGCCAGGGAAGGACTGCACATGTGAAATGTCATCAGGCAATTATATTTTGAGCTTTCCCCCCACATCCTTAAGCTTAAGCCAGATGCTCTTTAGTAACTTTAGCAGAACATTAAGGTGTGTGTGTGTGTGTGTGTGTGTGTGTGTGTGTGTGTGTGTTATTGTATTACATATACAGTACAATTTATATAGTAATATAGCTATACTGTACCTGATTTTAATTGGAGTTTTGTGAATTTCATACAATATATTATGATCAAATTTAGATACCCTCCTCTAGCTGCACCTCCCTACTATCCCTGACCAATCCAATTTCATGTTTTGAGAGAGAATAAAAAAGAATACGTGTATATTCTTTTTATATATAAAGAGAAGCATATAAACTGGTGTCCCAAAATGCCCTTCCGTAATTTAAAAATGTATTAAGACTTCTTAATTGGCAACAGTTACGATATACCAGACTTGACTTCTCACTGTGTAAAGTTTTCATGCTTAATTAGCTAGGTGTGTTGGATTTTTATGATTCTTTATGCTCACTTAGAATTGTAGAACCATGGGACTGAACATATCACAGGAGGTTCTGTAGACTGATCTTCAGAGTCTGAAAGGCTTAATTCAAGCTGAAGTTATTTTAAGACATTTCTGAAAGTTCTTTCTCAAAGTTGATGCTTTAACTTGTTTGGCCTGTGGTTTTCTTTTAGTCTCTGTCTTTTTCTTACTTCTTGGCTTTATGTATGGGATGGGAGCATCTAGGCCACAGCATTCTGCTCTGTAATTCACTTTAGCAACCTACAGCTGTGGAAATAGCTACGGAGTGGCTTCTTACCATTCTCTTAAAAAGAAGGTGGAGGAATTTCCCTATTCCCTTGCCAAGTAGAAGCGCAGAGTGCTCAGTCCCTAATAAGAGGACTGAACATCAAGCCCTCTCCTTGAAACTAGGTGGTTTGTTTTACTTGGAATATGCATTTTTGAATTTTTGTTGAATTTTTGTGTGTTTTATACAGAACATCTCAATCTTGATCATCTTTATACCCCCTTCTCCACTGGCACCCTCCCATAGCACCCCACTGGAATTCATATATTCTCTCACTTGTGCTAAGGACCCTGCTCATATGAACCTACAGCAATGATGTCAGCTTGTACAAGACCCAAGCAAACTCAGGCAGACAAAAACCTAGCATAGAAATAGCGAAATGGACAGCAGACCCTAATCTTAGCTGAAGAAGTATTGGCAACTGGTTACTTCTGGGTAAAGAAGAGTTGATCTTCCTAAAGCAAGGGACTCTAGATAGGCTGAATAGACCTTGGTGGATGAACTTGCAAGGAAGAACGTCTGGGTACACTAACTTGACATGTTAGGAACATGTATTTTTAGGAGACTCTGGGGTTCTGAATTTAGATAGTTGTTTTTCTTTTTTTTTTTTTAAATACTTTTATTGATGATTTGTGCTTTTCATACATTATCTTTCAGTCAAATTTAGACAGATTCCCCTCTCCCTAACCCCCCCACTCCACCTCAGTTCTGCCATACATGTCTTGCATCTTTCAGTGTTTCCAAAGTTTTTCACTGCAGAAGCTTGCTGCTTTGTGCAGAATTTAACTGTATCAAGGATAGCTGTTTTTCAAAAATGATTTCCTGAGGATCTGATTTTCTTGCCAGACAATCAAATCACAATTCTGGGTATGTAACTTGATAGGACTTGTCCAGAAAGAAAAGCCAACCAGAAAGCTTAGGGTTTTCTGAGAAATTTCACTTGTGAGAAAAAAGCAGGCTAGATCTCTGGTGGCAGTGCATAGCAGAATTTACAAACTTTGCTAGTCATGAACATAACTGTGAGATTTTTAAGCTTTCCCATTTAATTCATGTCCACAGCATAACATTTTCTTTTTGTCTTTTTCCCCCTCAAGGGGTGCTACATCCATTGTGTACAGATGCAAACAGAAGGGGACCCAGAAGCCCTATGCTCTCAAAGTGTTAAAGAAAACAGTAAGTTTATTTTCTTATATACCAGCATCTCTGAGAAGTCAGGAAACTGACTCAGGACGTAGGGGCCAGGGAGAGGCCAAGCCAAACAGTTTGCCCTCTGAAGGAAACCATGGGATTCTTTGAGAGTCACTGGATCTTAGACTGGATGTGATTTGTGAAGAGAAGTGTGGAAAGGAAAGGTGTGAGAGCTGGGAGGTAGACTTTGCTTTGTATGTCAGTTCTGTTCCTGAATATATGTGTGTATATGAAACAATATCACATTTTAGTATTTAAACATTGGAGTCTTCATTTTAAGATACTCGAGTAGCCTGTGGCTTAAAAGAAAAATGAAATACAAATGTCTGTATTTTGAAAGATATCATTAGCTTCTAACCTGCCCAGGTTTTCTAAGATGGGTGTGTTAGAGAAATACAGCTGGACAATGCTAGTGTTTCTGGGACTGGCTTTGCTCCTCCAGAATTTTGGAACTGGACAAGGGGGAAGGACTTTGTTCTGGGGCTTTGCTTCACTTGCCTGCCCTCCCAGATGGGCCAGAAGAGGCACAGACAGGTGCCTGAGGCTCCTCCATAGTGAGGACAAAAAGCAGGTAAGGGTCACATCCTGGGTGGGCCCCTGGGTGACACGCTGTTGTCTGACTCCTGCTTTCTGTTCTTTTCTGTGCATGAATTAGTTTTTGCTTGTATAACTACACGAACACAAAGTACATTTTACAGCCTGGATTTCTTTTATTAAATTATATGAACAAAAATGCGCAGTGTAGTATGTATAGTTCTGAAAATCCCGTTGTAAAGTATTCCAAAGAGAGGTATCATATGTTAAGAGTCAAGTGATATTTTCTACAGCCCAAGGGAGTTTTTTTTTTTTTTAACCCCAAAGACAGCTTAATACCACCAGATGTTTATATACTGAGACAAGGAAATCTTAAAAAACTTCATACAATGGAGACCATAATGACACAGATTTTCAGCCAACTTGAAATAGAGGGACATTTTGAAGCAATCTTTTAGAAGGCAAAGCTGTACCAAACAAACAAAAAGATGATTTTTTCAAAGAAGGCCAAAATTTAAGGAGGAGGAGGAGAGAGGAGAGGAGAGGAGGAGAAGGAGAGAGGAGAGGAGAGGAGAGGAGGAGAAGGAGAGAGGAGAGGAGAGGAGAGGAGAGAATCTTCCTCCGAAACAGGCAGGAAAGCGACGTGGCGGGAACCCAGTGTCTGATGGAGCTGCAAGGCAGATGTTGTCAAACACAGTTACTGCTGTGCCAAACGGAACGAGAGAAAATCTCCTGAAGGAACCTCAGTCTGAATGTGAAGTAGATGGAATCCCCAGCACTGTGTTTTAGGATAAGCCATGCATGGAGATGTGTAAATGAGAGAAAAAGCAGGCACAGCCACAGAGAGCAAACGCCTTCAGCATTTAATCCCATATAGGTCACGGAAACAGAAACTTCCCTGTCTAAAGGAGATGAATGGGTGCTAGGAAGCTATTTATAGAGGGAAACCGACACAGGGGAAATATTTTCTTAGAGAATTCAGCAAAAGTTCTGTATCAGAGGATAAAATGAGGTGAGGATGTTCAAAAAGCTTGAATTATTCATGTAATTTATTATGTTGAACCACACAAAACGGCCTCAAACCATTTCAGACCTACAAAAATGGCAGTTTTGTGTGATTCAGTTAAAAACTGTGGGATCTTGCTGAACACCTTCCAAACTTAAGAAGTCTGAACCTTAAACTTAGTCTCCTACATTTATATATCATCTATCTATATCTATCTATCTATCTATCTATCTATCTATCTATCTATCTATCTATCATCTATCTAATCTATCATCTACCTACCTATCTACCTACCTATCATCTATCTATCTACCTACCTATCATCTATCTATCATCTATCATCTGTCTGTCTATTGTCTCTCTCATGTCATCTGTCTGTTCACCCATATTCATCCATCTATCAATCAGTGTTAATTTCTTAGGGACAGTGAAACTCTCACGATTTGATAGCTTGAAACCATATACATTTATCCTCTCCAGCTCTGAAAGCTAGACTTCCCAAGATGAAGTATTGTCAGAGGCAGTTTCTTCTGAGGACCCTGAGGGAGAATCCATGCCTCTTGGCTCTCATTGAGTTTCTGGTGATAGTCACCCACCTGGTTTCTGCCCTTCTTGCCACCTGACCATCTTCTGCTATGTGTCCCCATGCCATCTTCCCTGTACAAATATGTGTGAGCCAATTTCACTCATGCTGTAAGAATACCAGTGATTTTGTATGAAAAACCCACCAGTTCCATCATGACCTCATCTTAACTCAAATTAATGCATCTTAACTGCAGTAACACAGTTTCCAAACAAGGTCACACTCTGAGAGACTAGAAGCCAGGATGACATATTTTATGGGTGGACACAGTTTTATCTATTATATTATCAGATAGGAACTGAGTTGAATTTAAAAATAGTCCACTTAGTATTTTATCTCGAGATGATTACACAAATCATAGTCAAAAAAGTTAACAAATGCAAAGAAACTTACCTATAATGTAAGTGATTAACTTGATAAACTGTTAGTAAGAGGTTTATTAGCTCTTTTAGAGTTAGTTCTTTAATAACATTAATTATCTTCTCAGGATATCTTTGTGGGAATTTATCCAAAATCCTTTTATGGAAATATTTAGTTCTTTTCTCATAGCTTAGTATTTTAGAAATTATTTAATTTATACTATCAATAAAAATTCATTTCCTCATTTAAAAAATTGATTGAAATGCTTTATTGGTTGTCTGTTTATGTAATTTTTTTCCCACTCAGTACAAAATATCCTGTGGTGAAAATGTCCATTCAATAGGTGCGGCACCCATCCTCTCCTGCAAAGGGTGGCCTTTTTTAATGTTTTATTTTGAACTAGTTATAAATTCACAGGAAATGTCATTTTGTTGTTCATAAATACTTCATTTTCTTGGGTATAGGAATTAATTGGCTCTCAGTTGTCACTGAAATTTTTTGTATCATATAATTTTAAAATTATTATTTGTTTTTGAGAATTTCATACAATATATTTTGATCATATTATCTTCCTTCTCACAACCCCTTCCAGACCCAAACCCCTTTGTCACTTATTTTATGTCATTTATTTAAATCCAATTTATGATCTTCATATACTCTTAGGTATGGTTCCGGGAAGCGTAGTCATCCTACCCACTTGGAGTCACACCTTCAAAGAAAACTGACTCTCCCCCTCCTCAGCTAAGGGCAGGACTTCATGCCCACCTTTCTCCCCCAGGCCAGAATTTTGTCTGGCTTGAGCTTCAACAGTTTATTTCATGCTGTCACAACCACTGTGAGTTTACATATACAACTGCCCCATTGTGTCTGAAAACATTGTTATATTATAGTCTGAATATTTTACCATGAGCTTTGAAAATCATAAATCACATATGAAGAAGATAAAACTTTTTCCTATCTCCATCACTCCTTTACATTTTCCATTTTGTGTGGTCAAAGACATTGATATAGACTAGAAAATACTTTATTGTATTATTTTTTCAGGTTAAAGACTATGGTGTTAAAAGATTTCACAAACACAACTAATGGAACCAGCAACTTACTTATAAGATAAAAATCTTTTACTTCTGTGATATAACTTTGGAAAATGTTATACTAAAACCTTATGCAGAAGGAAAATGAATAAATTCAAGAAAGTATTAAAATTTCAACAGATTCAATAGATGGAAATTTCAGCATGGACTGACTTTTGCTAGGCTAATTTTGAAAAATGGCATGGAGATAATGGAGCAGTATCAGGGGTGAACCATGTAGATCTTGTTTACTTTACATATAACGTCCAACCTTTTTCTATTTAAACGTGTCCTGTTTTCAAAAGAAATACACTGAGATCTAAGAAATTTATGTTCATCAATAATTTATAGTGTCTCTGGAAGTTTAGAGAATGATGTTTGAATTCCAGAAATCAGATGAAATCTCTAGGTGTGTGGCTCAACTCCTGGTAAAGGTTGTAGTCCCCTAACTATAAAATCCAGTCTTTCATGAAATACCCAGTATCAGATCTGAGAGCTAGTCATGTTGTGGGAACTCAAGAGTGCATGGATGTTTTGATTCTCCTTGAGAACATCTATGCAAACATGGGGGCAGATCATAAGCCAAAGAGGCCATTTAATTTCACTCTGCATGACTGGACCAATTATAGACTGTCTCTCAGTCTCAATGTTAGCTCTAAGTGAGTTTAAGAACAGCTAGCTTATGGTGTTCTAATGAAGATTAAAACGAGATAGCTTATATAAAGTATTTCCCAGTCTAAAAGAAGTGTGTCATAAATGCTATAGATGTCATAATTCTTACCATTGATTGGAGTGAGTCTACTCATTTTATCATAGATGAGTCACTGCTGTGTGATTCTCACATTCTCATTTTATTTTATTTTATTTTTAATTTAATTTATTTTTGTATGTGTATGAATGTACTGTCTTCATGTAGGTCCGTGCACCCGTGTCCTGCAATGCCGCGGAGGTCAGAAGAGGGTGTCGGATTCCCTTGGAACTGGAGTTCTCCTGGAATTGGAGTTACAGACGGTTCTCAGCCGCCATGTGGGTGCTGGGGATCGAACCCGGGTCTTCTGCAAGAGCAGTCAGTGCTCTTAACCGCTAGGCTATCTCTCCAGCCCTATCTTATTTTTTAATAAAATATTTTCATTGCTTCAATATATACACACATACATAAATATATACATACATAAGTATATACAAACGTACATACACATGTCACCTGAGTTGGAGATTTTTTTTTTTTTTTTTGCTGAAAGATGTCATGTTTTCCTTAAGGAAGTGTTTGAAGGCTCCTCCTTAGCAAGCCCAAACAACCATCAATCCTGCCCCCGTGCCTCACACTGGGGTCACTCCCTCCCATGGTCACCCAAATGAGGTCCAGCAAGCACATGTCCTGTCCTGGTCCCCCTGCACTGGCCACCATGATACAGCCTGGGTAGTCCAACAATGGCAGTCCATGCTCTGAAGAGGCTGAAATCCCAGCAGCTGCTCAGTTCACAGGCTGGATGTCTCAGCAGTCCCCATCTGGCATTGAAGGTTTGGAGGATTCCTGGAGAGACATGAGTTTTCAGTCCATACTGGAAGGTTAAAAAGCTGTGTCTTTGAGGGGTGCCAAAAGCGGTGGCAGCCACAGAGTAGATGCACTTGCCAATAAGAATTGAAGACAGGCCAAACAACAGTTCTCTCTCTCTCTCTCTCTCTCTCTCTCTCTCTCTCTCTTTTCTTTTTGTCTATTTACTAAGATCTCTAGTTTTATATCTCACATTCTATTTAACTTGATTTGAAATTGAGTGAAAACTGACACCTGGCAGGCACTGTGCACTGCTGTATGAGCAAGATTACCTATATCATTTTGGAGCGCTTTCATCAATACTGCCAAAATGGGTATTGATTTTACTGTTCCAATTGAAAACATTTAGTATGGCATGCAATAAAAGATTTGAGGTTTTATGACTCTTTGGGGGTAAATCTTGGGCGTTCGCAATAGCTAGATTGGAAAACGTTCCACCTCAGGCCCTCTGCTTCCCACCTTGAAGCAGTGTCGGGGGATCCATAATGCAGCAGTGGCTCGAGCTCCAAGTTTTGCCATATTTTAGTGATTAAGTAAACACTTATACGTCTTTGGAAATATTTTTTCTTGAGTATTTTAATGAATATTCACCAACACTGCCAAATTTTATAATTTTTTTATAACTAAATTTTTATCGTCTTCAGAGAGAGAGCTACAAACTGTGATTTATCACTCTGTATGAGTTGCTTTTAACTTCTGATAATATTCTTTACACCCTTATAAAATAGAATTTGAGTAGAAGGTTAGGATGTAGGAGGGGCATTTTGAAGAATGCTTTCGATTTCTGTAGACTGCAAGCAGGCTTCCTTTCAAAAGCCATTTGGATAAATACCTAAGAGATCTCCATTAGAAGAGATTTCCAAGCTCCTCACCTATAAAATAGAGGTAATACCATTATTACCACTTGGCAAGCAGGATTGCTTGAAATGGTATGTGAGCAGATACCAGGCCGGCCACTGTGTTTCTAACAGTATTTTAGGCATTAGATATGCACCCTCTTCTCCAGCTTAGCCCCCCTTTTTGCCTTTTGACCTTTGTAGCTGATAGCTCTTTTATCAGTATTTTCATAAAATTCTACTTACTTGATTTACACATTAAGATTTATTATTGTTTGCAGTCTGGACAGTTGATTAGATGAGGTTCCTGTTCAGTGTGTTTGCTTTTTCCTGGGAGCATGATAGCTGTGCTGCTGCTGTAGAGGAGAACCTGGGACATCTGGCCTCTTCCTCATTCTTTTGGTCATAGAAAAAGCTGAATGTATGTTGTTGCCCTTTCTTCTCCTGTGATTTGAGAATATTCTTTTTCTGGAGACCACCTCTAGGAAAGCTCTATGTTTCTTGCCTTTATTCTTTATGTTTTTGACTCTGCCTTCTGGACTATCTTCCTTCTACATAGGAAATGATTTTTTTAATACTTTTATTGATGATTTGTGTATTTGATACATCATTTTCAGTCTAATTTAGACACATTCCCCTCTTCCTGCCCCCCACCATGTTCATGCCTTCTGCCATACAGGTCT
Source organism: Rhizomys pruinosus (assembly GCA_009823505.1). Taxonomy (NCBI): domain Eukaryota; kingdom Metazoa; phylum Chordata; class Mammalia; order Rodentia; family Spalacidae; genus Rhizomys; species Rhizomys pruinosus. The sequence goes on from VZQC01013506.1 coordinate 586,961, forward strand.
TGCATCTTTCTCTCAGTCTTTCCAAAGTTTTTCACTGCAGAGGCTTGTTGTTTTGGTTAGAATTTAACTGTATCAGTCAGTTCTTTGACCCAGTCTTTATGTTGTTGTTGTTACCTCCCCTTTGTATTGCTCCAACATATGCCTATATTACAACCATCACATATGTATGAAAATTATGACCTCAGAGAATAAATCTTATGCTACCAAAATATGTTTAAGCATTCACATTTTCCCCTTTAACTTTATATTACTCCAAAATATGAATACGAACCTTCCACTCATATACAGTTATTACAGAGTCTGAAAATAAGTGGTAGGTCAATTCTAGAGCCAATTAAGAGATTCACATTGTAACAGCACAGTTGCTTTCAGATAAAAAGTAATATAACAATAATGTTGTTCAGCTTGCCTTTCAACTGGGGTTTTGGTGTTAGCATTCACAAATGAGGGAAAGCATTTTTGGAATTCACATTTTCCCCTTTAATTTTATATTACTGTAAAGTATGCATACATACCCCCCCCATATACCACAATTACAAAGTCTGAAAATAAGCGGTAGGTTAATTCCAGATCCCATTAAGGTAGTCACATTATAAGGGTACAGTTGCTTTCAGGTAAAAGAATAAATAAATAAATAAATAAATTTACACACACACACACACACACACACACACACACTGCTCAGTTTGCCTTACTACTAGGTATTTGGTGCTAGTATCCACAGATGAGGGATACCATTTGTCATTTGTTTTTCTGGGACTGTGTTATTTCATTTAGCATAATGTCTTCTAGTTCCATACATTTACCTCCAAAGTTATAGGTCACTGTTTTTTTTTTTTTTTTTTGGATGTGTATGGATGTACTGTCTGCATGTAGATTTTGCGCACCCATGTTGTGCAATGCCGCGGAGGTCAGAAGAGGGCTACAGATTCTACTGGAACTGGAGTTAAGACGGTTCTCAGCCACCATGTGGGTGCTGGGGATTGAACCCGGGTCCTCTGAAAGAGCAGTCGGCGCTCTTAACTGCTCGGCCATCTCTCCAGCCCAATGTCATCTTTTGTTAGTGCTGCATAGAACTCCATTGTGTAGATGTACCACATTTTCTCTATCCACTCATTGGTTGAGGGGCATTCACTATTGTGCAGAGAGTTGCAATAAACATAGATGTGCATGTATCTTTGTGGTAGAATGAGTCTTGTGGGTATATACTCAAGAGTGGTAAGACCCAGGTGATAGACTCATTTTGAGTCTTTTAAGCATTCTCCACACTGCTTTCCATAGTGGTTGTACGAGTTTACATTCCCAGCAGCAGTGGATGAGTGTTCCCCTTTCCCCACATCCTCTCCAGCATTTGGTGTCTTTTGTTTTCATGATCTTAGCCAGTCTTATCTGAGTGAGATGATATCTCAAAGTGGTATTAATTTGCATTTCCCTAATTATTAATGAGGTTGAACACTTTTTAATATGTTTCTTAGCCATCTTTATTTCCTCACTTTTGAAGTCTCTGTTCTGCTCTTTACTCTATCTCTTGATTGGGTTGTTTGTTTTCTTACCTCTTTGTTTTTGAGTAGTTTATATATTCTGGATGTTAATGCTTTGTCAGATGTATCACCCATGAAGGTTTCCTCCCACTCTGTGGATTTTCTCTTCACTTCATTGATTATTTCTTTTGCTGTACAGAAGCTTTTGAGTTTAATAAGATCCCACTTGTTAATTGTTGACCTTATTTCCTGTGCAGATGCTGTTTGATTTAGAAAGTCTTTTCCTACACCTTTGTCTTGTAGGTTGTTGCCAATTTTTGCTTCTATCACCTTCAGGGTTTTGGGTTTCACACTGAGATCTTTGATCCACTTGGAATTGATTTTTGTACAGGGTGAGAAGTAGGTGTTTAATTTTATTCTTCTACAAATGGTGATCCAGTTTTGCCAGTACCATTTGCTGAAGATTGAGTCTTTTTGGCCCTTTTGTCAAATATTAGGTGGCTGAAATTGTATGTGCTCAAGTTTGGATCTTCAATTTTGTTCCATTGGATTATGGGTCCGGTTTTGTTCCAGTACCAGTCTGTTTTTATTACTATGCCCTGCAATATAGTTTGAACTCTGGTATAATGATCTCCCCTGTGGCACTTTTCACTCAGGGTCACTTTGGCTATTCAGAGTCTTTTGTTTTTCCATATGAATTTATGGATTTTTTTTTTCCAAGCCTGTGAAGAAACTCTTGGGGAATTTAATTGGGATTGCATTGAATCTATATATTAATTTGGGTAGATCAGACATTTTTGCTATACTAATTTTTCCAATCCAAGAGCATGGAGGTCTTTCCATCTTCTGATGTCTTCTTCAATCTCCTTCTTCAGGGGTTTAAATTTTTTTGTTGTAGAGATCTTTGGTGTCTTTGGTTCCTAGGTATTTTATTGGTTTTGTGGCTTTTGTGTGTGGGACGGTCTTCTTGTATTCCTTCTCCAGTTGCTTGCTGTTTGTGAAAAGAAAGGCTACTGATTTTTCTAGGTTAATTTTGTATCCTGCCACTTTACTGATACTCTTAATCATTTCGAGGAGTTTTCTGGTAAAGTTTTTAGCATCCCTTAGGTAAACTAGTATATCATCTGAAAAGAGGGATAGTTTGACTTCTTCTTTTCCAATTAGTACTCCTTTAATTTCCTTTTTCTTGCCTTATTGCCCTAGCAAGAATTTCAAGCACTATATTGAAGAGGAGTGGTGATAGGGGACAGCCTTGCTGTGTTCCTGCCTTTAATGGGAATGCTTCTATCTTTTCTCCATTTAGGATGATGTTGGCTGTGGGTTTATTGTATATGGTTTTGATTACATTGAGGAATGTTCCCTCCAGCTCAATTCCCTCTAGGACTTTAAGCATGAAGGGATGATGCTTTTTCTGTGTCAATTGAGATAATCCTGTGATTTTTGTCTTTCAGTCAATTTATGTGTTTTATACTTATTGATTTACATATGTTTTATTGATTTACATGTGTTGAACTATCCCTGCATCTCTGGCATGAATTTGGTCATGATGGATGATCTTTTTGATATAGGTCTGTATGTGGTTTTGAAGTATTTTGTTGAGAATTTTAGAATCTATGTTCTCTAGATGGGTGTATAGTTTTCTGTTTTTGGTTGGGATCTTTGCCTGCTTTTGGTATTAGTGTGATGCTGGCTTCATAGAAGGAATTTGGGAGGTTTCCCTCTGTTTCTATCCTTTTGAACAGTTTTAGTAATAATGGTTGTAAGTCCTCTTTAAATGTTTTATAGAATTCTGCTGTGAAACAATCTGGGCCTGAGCTTTTTTATAGTTGGGAGGTTTACTATTATATTTTTAATTTCCTCATATATTATGGGTCTGTTTAAATTGTCAATCTCTTCTTGGTTAAGCTTTGGTGAATTCCAGGATTTCAAATATTCATCCATTTCTCTTAGGTTTTCAAATTTAGTAGAGTATGGGTTTTTGAAGTATTCCTGTATGATTGTCTGGATCTTTTCTCTGGCGTGATATTTCCCTTTTCATCATGAATACTATTGATTATTGATTTGGAGTTGCTCTTTCTTTCTTTTAGTTAACTGCACTAGAGGTCTATCTATCTTGTTTATCCTTTCAAAGAACCAGCTTTTGGATTCATTGACTCTTTGTATTGTTTACTTTGTTTCTATTTCATTGATTGCTGCTCTGATTTTTGTGATTTCTTCCTGTCGGGTTTAGGGTTCATTCATTGTTGTTGTCTCTCAACTGCTTTTAGCTGCAGTGTTAGATTGTTTATTTGTTCCCTTTCTGTTTTTTTGATGTCAGCACTTAGGGTTATAAACTTCCATCTTAAGACTGTTTTTAAAGTATCCCATAGGTTGTATTATCTTTTTCATTTAGTTCCAGGAATGTTTTTATTTCTTTCTCTATTTCTTCCTTGATCCATTCATTATTCAGGAGTGTGTTTTTTATAGCCTCCATGTGTTCTTGTAGATAGTTGGGCTTATTCTGGTGTTGATATTGAGCTTTATTGCATTGTCTGATAGAATGCATGAAATTATTTTAATCGTTTTGTATTTGTAGAGGTTTTTTTCTGTGTCCCAGTGTGTGGTTGATTTTGGAGAAAGTTTCATGGAGTGCTGAGTAGAAAGTATATTATCTGGTGTTTGGGTGGAATATTCTGTGGATATCTGTGAGGCCCATTTGGTGTACTGTATTGTTCAGTTCATACGTCTCTCTGTTTACTGTTTGTCCAGTTGACCTATCTAATGGTCTCAGTGGGGTATTGAAATCCCACTATGAGAGTTCTGGGATCAATCTATGCGTTGAGATCCTGTAGAATTGTGTTTATAAAGTTTGGCGCACCAGAATTTGTTGCGTATATATATATTTGTGATTGTGAAATTCATGGTTATTTGATCCTTTGATAGGATGTAATGGCCCTCTTCGTCTCTTCTGAGTAGTTTTACTCTGAAGTCTATTTTGTCTGATGTTAGAATACCAACTCCTGCTTGCTTTTTGGTACAATTAGCTTGAAATATTTTTTTTGAGCCTTTCACTTTAAGTTGGTGCCTATCCTTGAGGGTAAGATGGGTTTCTGGCTGGGCATGGTGGCACACACCTTTAATCCTAGCACTTGGGAGGCAGAGGCAGGTGGATCTTTGTGAGTTCAAGGCCAGCCTGGTCTACAGAGTGAGTTCCAGGACAGCTGGGGCTACAGGGAGACCCTGTCTCGAAAAGACAAAAAGAAAAAAAAGATGGGTTTCTTGTAGACAGCATACAGATGTGCTCTGTTTCCTAATACATTCTCCCAGTCTATGTCTTTTGATTGGGGAGTTCAGCCCATTAATATTTAAAGTTATTATTGAGAGATGTGTGCTGCTTTCTTTTACCTTATTTTCTGTTTGCATTCTTGGTCTAGGTTTGTATTTCTGCAGTTATACTTTTATTCATTACTCTCTCTAGCTGCTTGGGGATGGTTGCTCCTTTCCTCTGTTCTTTAAATTGCTTTGAGTATTTTCTGAAGGGTTGGTTTCCTGGACATGAATTCTTTCATCTTGTTTTTGTCATGAAAGATTTTTCTTTCTCCTTCAACTATAATTGACATTTTTGCTGGGTATAGTAATCTGGGTTGGCATCTATAGTTGTTTAGTACTAGGAATACTTTGGTCCAAGTTCTTCTGGCTTTCATCATTTGCTCTGAAAAGTCAGCTTTTCCTTTATATGTAACTTGTTTTTCTCTTGTGGCCTTCAGTAATTTGTCTTTGGTTTGGGCATCTAATGTTTTAACTATGATATGGCATGGAGTATTCCTTTTCTGATCTTGTCTATTTGGTATTTTATGTGCTTCTTGTATTTGTATGGGTGTGTCATTTTTCAGTTTGGGAAAATTTTCTTCTATTATTCTGTTGAAGATCTGATAAATAACTTTGTCCTGGGATTCTTCTCCTTCCTCTATCCCTATTATGCAGAGGTTTGATCATTTTATAGTGTCCCATATTTCCTTATTTTTCCACTCTTGTGATTTAAAATTTTTTTCATACTCTTTGTTTGAGCATTGCAGTTCTTCCACCTTATCTTCCAGTGTTGATATTCTACTTTCTGTTTCATCCAATCTGTTACTGAGGCTTTCTCCCATCTTTTCCTGCTGATTGGATGAGTGTGCAATTTCCTTTTTCACTCCATCCTGTGATTTCTTTAGTATTTCCAGTTCCCTTTAGAGTTTGTCATTCTCTTCTTCTAGATCCTCGATTTCCTGTTTCAGCATGGAATCTTTTCAGTGTTTCCACTTCTTTCCTGAGTTTGTCATTCTCTCCCTTGATTTCTTTGAGTATGTCTATTATTGTTTTTTAAGACCTGTGTCCTAGGTTATCTCCATGGTGAACTCATTGTTGGAGTCTTCTATAGGACTGCTAGATTTTGTTGGGGATTTATTATTTGCTTTTCCCATGTTGTTGATTTTCCTTTGTGCTCTTGGCATGTGAATTTGATTTGTTGTTTATAGTCTGATGCAAAATTCAAGTGCTTCTTCCTTTGATTGAAGGCCTGTGCCTCTATGTCGGAAGATTTGCTGTCTCTTCTGTTACTTTGTGTTTTCCGTCACCTTCTCTGTTCCCATCAGGATGGCCACAAGTGGGGTGAGTGGCACTGGATTTTGCCTGCCCAATTCTGTCACTGCCAAGGTGACCATAAGGCCTTAACCTGATCCAGTCTGGAAGTTGGAGCAGCTCCCAAGACCCTGCACCAGAAGCAACTGTGTTGAGATGGTCCTGGAACCCTGGGCTGGAAGCAACAGGGCTCCAATGGTCCTGGAACCCTGGGCTGGAGGTGCTGGAGCTGAGAAGGTCCTGGAACCCACCTGCCCAGAAGCCTGGCCTCTCTCTCATCCTGTGCTGGAAGCAACTGGGCTGAGATGATTCTTGTTTGTAGCTGGGGAACCTATTTAGCTACTTGACCACAGAAAGAGTCCTTTCTCCTTTTGCAAATGAACATTTTAGTTTCAAGCTTTCACTAATACTACTGCCTATAAAACATTGTATATTTCTTCTGAATCATATTATTCACCACATTCCTCCAAAGTATTATAATTATTATTCAGCCGAACATCTGTTTGCTTTGAACATGCCAGGATGCTATGGAATAATGTCAGGTGTGGATGAAGGTGATGCTCTCCTAACTACAGAGTCTGGAAAGTATAACTTTAATATATTGACTTCTTGTAGTTATGACTCTTTAGGAAAAATGGCATATAGGCAGTTTCCCTGTTTTTTTAATTGAAGTTGTATTGATTTTTAACATTATGTGTATGAATGTCTTTTCTGCATGTACTGAAGTACACTACATGAGTCCAAAGTCCACAGATCCCAGAAAAGGGTCTTGGTTCCCTAACTAGAGTTAGGCATGGGTGCTAGTGGCCAGAAGGATGCTGGCACTGAACTCAACCCAGATCCTCTGTAGAACAGCCAGTGCTCTTAACCACTGAGCATCTCTCCAGCCCCCAGTTTCCCAATTTTGTCTGTATAGAAGTGAGCATTTTCCACAAGCATTCTTGGTCTCTTCTTTGGCTGAGTATACTTGGGACACATTGATGTAAACTGTTCACCACACCCAGATGTTTCTGTAATCCCCAGCCAAGCCCAAGAGAAGCTCCTAAGTCAAAATTTCTAGGATCTAAGGAAAATTCTAAAAGTTAACTTAAATCTTATATCTCTATAAAAATGTGTTTCTCATCACGCAGACTTCTCCAGGTCAAAAGGCAATCTTTTTATAAATTAACATCCTAGTAAATACAATTAAAATCTCTCATATTGAGTTCCTCAACCTTAAAAAGTTACTTAAACCTTGGCTTGCCTAAAATTAGTTTGGTGAGAGAAGCTCGTCCCAATTTAAATGTACCAATTAATATTAAATTTTCAGTATTCCAGCCTATAATTTCATGATGGATAGCATGTCTCCTGAACCCTGTTTGTTCCTTCTCACTGAATGGGGTCTTTGTTACTAATAAGCAGTACAGGAAAGTCTTAGAAATATCCCTTGATGGTTTAACTCCTGCTGATTTTGAAAATACATATTTAAAATCTGAACTGAATTCACAGCTGGTAATTTTATGTCTAATGCATAATGAAATTCAATCTTGAAGAATCAATATCGATCATTAGGATTGCTCAGAATGTGGACAGTCATTTTGACATGGATGATGTTTTTCTATGACTTTTTCTATTTATTTTAGTTTGATATATATGTTAAACAACTGACAGCTTGTGGTTAAAGAAATTACAGCTTAGAGCTGTCACCTTAAGCAAGGTGGTCATAGATTATAATCATAGATTTCGTTTTAGCTACCATAACACTACCACAGATGAGGTGGCAATGGAGAGTCCTTTCCATAGTTTGTGAGATTAGAAACCCAGGGCCAGGGCTCCAGAAGATCTGGAGTCTCACTTGCAGCTAACTATCTTCTCTTTTTTTTTTTATGTTCAAGCGGCAAATAGCAGAGAGAAAAGAAGTGAGTGATACTCTGTCTCCTGTTACAATGGTAATAATCCTATCATGAGCAATCCTCTCTCTACCTAATTGCCTCCCAGAAGCCCATCTCCAAAACAAATCACCCTTGAGAACTGAGGCTCTAGTACATGAATTTGATGGAGATACAAACTTGCGATACTCTAACAGTCCCTTACCTACCAAGTGTTGGTAGCATTGATGATTTAAGAATGTGTCATGGGGCTGGAGGGATAGCCTAGCGGTTAAGAGCGCCGACCGCTCTTGCAGAGGACCCGGGTTTGATCCCCAGCACCCACATGGCGGCTGAGAACCGTCTGTGACTCCGGTTCCAGGAGAACTCCAGTTCCAGGGGAATCCGAGACCCTCTTCTGACCTCCGCGGCATCGCACGACACGAGTGCGCAGACCCGCATGCAGACAATACATTCATACACATAAAAATAAAAAATTTAAAAAAAAATTAAAAAAAAAAAAAAGAATGTGTCACGAAGAGAGAAATGCTCCACCTGTCTCATCCAAAGTTGACAGCATCTGCTGTTTATTGAATGCATGAAGGAGTACACAGAATCTGGGTAGGCTCACAATTTCAAAGTTAGTAAATAATCAGCAACTTATTCAAATTTATATAGCTCATAAGTAGCAAATCTGTATTTGGATAGCAGATCTTTTACAAAATAAAAATGATTAAACAAATACTTTATAGCCATCAGCCATCAACAATAAAATAGCTATAAATTGAAAAAGTAATGAGTTTATTACTAAATAGCAATAATATTTTTCCAAGATCTAAAGATAGATATCCTCCTGTAACATGGAAGGGGGCAAAAAATTGTCACAAATTTTCTGAAATGGTGATGAGTACAAGGATGGTTGAAGATAATACTTTGAGTGTGAGGCTTATAAAATCTGAGTTTCTAACTAGAGAATCTAGAAAGGTGATAATTTCAATAAATGCAGTAGCTGCTGCATGCCAGAAACTTTGCACATATATTATGACTGTGTTAAAAACCATCTGCACATCTACATGAATAATTTTACAGTTCTTTACCTCATGTCTGTTAGCTCAGGTTCCATCTTGGGCAACACAGTGAAAAAATTAAAAAGAGAGAAAACTTAGCCAGTTATGATAGTGTACTCCTGTGATCTCAGTTCTCAGACAAGGAGAATCATGAGTTTGAGGCTAACCTAAGCTATATAATAAGATTGACCCCCACCACAGTACAATAGAGAATTGTCTCACAAAACAAAAGTTTCTGCACCCCAAAAGGAGTAATCCAAAATAAGAAAATATTTGCAAACCACGTAGTTATTTGTTTTATTTATTTATTTTTCTTTTTGGTATTTTCGATACAGGGTTTCCCTGTAGCCCTAGCTGTCCTGGAACTCACTCTGTAGACCAGGCTGGCCTTGAGCTTCTGCCTCCTGAGTGCCAGGATTAAAGGTGTGTGCCACCACGCCCGGCTCAAACCATGTATTTAATAAGGAACTAATTACCAAACTGTTTGAGAAACTCAAGCAGCTCTTTATCAAGAAAATAATAAGACTAAGAGATGCCTCAGTGGTTAAGAGCACTCACTGCTCTCCTAGAGGAACTGAATTCAGTCCCTAACACCTGTGTGTGGCTCACAACTGGCCGTAAGCCCAGCTCTAGAGGAGTCAGAACCCCCTTTTGGCCTCTAAGGGCACCCACACACATTTGACATACATACATACATACATACATACATACATACATACATACATAAGAAAAGAAATCACTGGGTTAAAATATGGGTAATGGACCTAAGCAGAAATTGACCCAAAAGTGCTGTAGCAGATGCATGAAAAGCTCAACCCCACTAATCACATCAAAGTCTCAATGAGATAATACCTTATCCTTGTTAGGATGCCTGTGATAAAAAGACAAAGCTGTGTTAAGCATATGAAGAATAAGAAACCTTTATAAATTGTTGGAAGGAATATACATTGCTACAGCCATTATGGAAATCAGCATGGAGATTCTCCAGGAAAACTAAAAATAGAAGTAGCACATAAGCCAGCAATGTCATTTGTAGATATAAAGCCAAAGGAAATAAGATCACGACCAGAAAGAGGTTCTTCACTCCTGTGTCTGTTACTGTGTTATTCACAGTAACTGAGCTCTAGAAATTTGTTTCCATTGAATGATGAACGCATAAAGAAAATACCGTGTATGCGATAAAATATTCAGCCTTCAAAAGGAAGAAAGTTATGTGTTTTGTTATAAGAGATATGAACCCCAGAGAATAATGTGCTAAGTGAGATAAGCCAGAAAGACAAAGTATGATCAGTTATACACCAAGTCTAAAAATGTTGAATTCGGGGCTGGAGAGATGGCCTAGCGGTTAAGAGCGCTGACCGCTCTTGCAGAGGACCCGGGTTCGATCCCCAGCACCCACATGGCGGCTGAGAACCGTCTTTGACTCCAGTTCCAGGGGAAACCGACACCCTCTTCTGACCTCCGTGGCATTGCACGATACGAGTGCACAAACCTACATGCAGACAGTACATTCATACACATACAAAAATAAGTAAAAATTTAAAAAAATAGATAAAAATGTTGAATTCACAGAAACAGAGTGAAAGAGTGAATGCAGGAGACTGTGGCCACAGACATGGACTCTGGAAATGGACAATGGAGTCTTCTGTACTGCTCATATCTAACCTCTAGGGAACATGGAAGTCTGAGCATGGACCACACATTGACTAATTGCTATGATCACATAAGAGATGGAGACTTCAATCTGGTTTAAAGATTGAAGATACGCTTCTATTAAATGCTGCTGTGACCCACTTTTAACCACTAGTTTGTATGCTCTGGAAGTGTAGGCAAGGTCACCTTGGTGAATGGTGGAGAAGAGAATAATAAATCAGCAGCTCAAATAGACTTTTTGGGCCCAATTGAGGTCTCAGAAAACATTAAGGGAAATCGCTTACAGATAACAAGCCGTGTCAAGTGAAGTGTAACTTCTTCAAGTGCCTGTCAGTTGGAACATATTGATTTTCATAGGGACTGTTAAGCCAGGTTTCCTGAAATAGGAGCAGGGATATTTCTATTTGGTTTGTGACAAGTATATGTCTAATAAAGAGAAAAGGTGGCAGGGCTGAATGTTAAAATCTCGGCCTGCTTTGTGTGCTTTACTATTCAAGAGTCCACTTAGAAGTCTCAACATTCCTGTAGAAACTTCATTGCTAGAAATTATGGGCATCTTATTTTCATATATACATATATATATATATATATAACTGAAAATTGTAATAATTCTGCTTGCATGGCCATATTTTCATGTATTGAGCTTCCATGAGTATTTCATTCATTTTGCTTTGTGAACACTATAGTCCAGAGGTGGCTGTGTATGTGTGAAGGAAAAAGGGAAGGAGGAGGCAGAGAGAAACAGGCTTGTGTACTATTGCTTAATGGCCAAGCATGCTGGAAAGGTAGGTAGGTACCTTTGGCTGTGCACCGTCTGTTTATTATCACATATAGGCATATACGGTTCTGCACAACTTTAATCCCAGCACTTGGGAGGCAGAGACAGGGAGTCTTTGTGAGGCCTAGGCCAGCCAGGCTACACTGTGAGAACCTGTCTTAAACAACAACAATAACAACAACAAGAGAACAGTAACAACTACCACAACAAGCCCTACAACAATAACCACAGGGGGGAAAAAAAATGGCACATTTGTCCCCATAGTACTTTCACAGTGAGCAGTTGGAATTAAATGATCTTGACCTTTTAAATTGAGCCTATAGAACACAGAAGGGAAGTGTGTAATTAGTGAAAGACAGAGGACATATCAAACAGACACAGTTTTTAAAGAGCTAAGTGGAAAACACCTGGTATCCACAAGGGGTGGGCAGAAGCATTAGGGAAGCTGGTGAGAATACAGAGTTCAGCAGAGATGGGCCTGAGAGAAGGACCAAGGTCTGTTAGCCTCAGTGCCTTAATGTTAGTACTATTAGAGAAAAATAAGTGTGCCAATGGATCTTAGCTAGAAGAGACATGAAGAATCTTCAGTATTGAATTAGTTTTCAGTTTTCTTCTTGAGCCTGGTGTGGTGGTGCATGGCTTTAATTCCAGCACTCTGGAGGCAGAAGCAGGCAGATCTTTGTGAGTTCAAGGCCAGCCTGGTCTACAGAGTGAGTTCCAAGACAGCTGGGACTACAGGGGAACCCTGTCTCAAAAAGACCCCCCAAAAAATAAAACCCCCTTAAATGATCATGTCACTTTAGTAGTTTATAAAATTTTTACCCTTATTTATATACATTTCATTGAATTTTTGTGTATCTCATGTACTACATCTTAATCATCTTCCCCCTTGGCACCATCCTATACCCCCCCACTCTGGATTTCATGTATTCTATCATTTATGTTGGCTTATTGAGTGAATTCAGGGTCCCCTGACATTCCTTAGTGCAAGTTCATCCCCAGCCTATCTACAGTCATTCCAAAGAAGATCAGCTCTTCCTCACCCAGTAGTACTCAGCTGTCCAATAGTTCTTCAGCTAAGATTAGGGTCTACTTCCCTTTTCCAAAGTTCTATGATGGGTTTTTGTCTGCTTGAGTTTACATGGGTCTTGTACATTCTGTCACCATTGTGGTAAATTCATACGATCAAGGTCTCAGGGCCCTACAAGACTCTGTTCCCATATGGTCGTCCACCTTCTCACCTGGATCTTATAGTCTTTTTGCCTCTTCTGCAATGGTCCCTGAGCCTTGGGTTCATTGCCCTTTGTTGCATGGTGAAGCTTTGTTGATGAGAGCTGAGAGATGCATTAGTCTTCTCTCAATTCCTGTTCCACCATGTTCCATGAGTCTTAGCTGTAAGAGGTTCCATTGTAGATGTGTCACTTAGGGCTGGGCATTTCACAGACATCTAATATTTGTATGTAACTAGTTGTGGAGCTCTGTAATAGTCTCCATCTGTTGCAAAAGAAGCTTCTTTTATGAGTGGTACTGGCATACTTAAAATAAATCTAAAGATCCATATTTAGCACACAATAGGAAATAACATTTATCTAGAGATACAACAGCCTTGGAGTTTTCTCTAAGTCCTATGACCTCTCCAGCCATGTGTATTTGGCTGTATTTACAGTACCACACATGAGTTCCCTCTCATTGAGTGGGCTTTAAGAGTTTTAAGAGCTTTTTAAGTAGTTTTAATAGCAAAGGAGTATAACATTAACAAGAATTGGGCCAATACTTAATTATTAATTATTATATAGTAATGTCTTTCAAATGTTAATGAAAAGCTCTCTATGATAGAAGTGTTTTATTTAATAATATTTTAGAGAACTGATCCATCCAAAGTATACAGTTACATATAGAACAGAGACAAAACGTTTGAAACCCTAAATCGGGTCTTATCTCTTTATCCTGTCAAGAAGCTAATAGGGATAAAGGCAAAAAAAAAAGGGGGTCAGGAATGATCTTAGCCCAAATTTGGGACTGGAGCTAGATGTTGTTTCTTGCCAAGCTGATGAAAGATGGCTAAATTCTTAGTGACATAAACATAAACAAATCTGTTGTTGTTAAGTCATACTGTAAAACAAGGGCAGCTACTATTATCTATGTGGAGAGAACACGACCAATGTATTTCTTTCCTAAATCTAGTAATGAGTCTCAGCATACATTATCTGTTTCTGTGGTTTGGATATGCTCATCCTCTGTATTAGCTGCTCCTCTGTTGCTGTGATAAAACATCATGACCAAGGCAACTTAGAGAAGAGAGAGTTTATTAGCTTATGGTTCCAGAGAAATAAGAACCAATGACAGCAGGGAGGCGTGGCACCAAGTGGCGGGCATAGTGGCAGAGGACAAGAGCTGGGAGCTCATATCTTTAAAGGTGCATGGAGATAGAGAGAGAGAGAGAGAGAGAGAGAGAGAGAGAGAGAGAGAATGCAAGTGAGCGAGAGAGAGCACAAACTGGAAATGGGACTAGGCTACAAACTCTCAAAGCTTGCCCTCAAGCCAAAACTCCTAAACCTCCCCAAACAGACTACCAGCTGAGGACCAAGTGTTCAAATACATAAGCGTATGCAGGGCATTTTCATTCAACCTACCATACCCCCCCCCAAAGGCTTCTGTTCTAGAAGGCAAATTCCTAATGTAATGATACTAGAATGATGAGGTCTTAAGGGATGATTGTTGTGTCATGGGAACCACTTTGAAAGAGTAAGTGTAGTTATCACAAAATCAGGTTAGTTCTCTAAACAGGTGCCAGTTTCAAAGCAAGGCTGGTTGTCTGCACACAGTCAGTTCCTTCCCTGATTTTCCACTAACTTGTCGCACAACCCAGAGGTCCTTACTGTCATTTTGGTACCATGCTGTTTGGACCTTCAATCCTCTGAATCAAGAGCCAACTGAACCTCTTTATAAAGTACCCAATCTTAGGTATTATGCATAGCAACACAAAGTACACAAAGTCTTTTACTAACAAATGAAATAACAGTTGGGGACGTGAGATAAGGAAATTATGCATGAGTCTTAGTGTAAGCCCCTTATCTGTCTTTATGGTAGGAGGGTCACAGTGATGTCCCCAGCTGTGTGTACCAAAGTCCAGTGCTCTCTTAGCAGTAAGTGTCTATCACAGGGTAAATTTACCCATACTACCTCTGGGATAGACTTCTGTATTGTAGAAGTCTAAATGTGTATTAAAGGGATCACTGTATCTAAACCGCTTTACAAAGCTGTCACTGACAATTTTTCTTTGAGATTTTGAGATCAGAATAGTCTATTAACTGTTTTCCGAGCATGACATCAAGTCATACTGAGTTTTCTGGTCCATTTCAAGGAGAGACAAACAATGAAATACTGAAGCTGTCAGTGACATCTTTTATTGATAAACCAAAGCTTATCCAAGATGACTACTCTTGTGTTTTAAATTTTGACATATTTTTTGCAAAGGGAATGTTTCTAAATGTCAAGTCAAAATTTCACTACCACACATATCTGCACACAGAAAAAGTAAAAGTGTCCTCTGCTTTCTATAAAAATTAGAATTCTTCCTGAGTTCATACCACTGGGTATCAGGAGGGGAAAATACTCAGATTTTTAGACAAAGACATCTTAGTTTCTTCTAGTTTAAAAGTATTTCTTGGGCCAGATAGAGAGTTCAGTAGTTAAAAGAGTACTTGCTGCTCTTGGAGAGAACTGGAGTTTTGTTCTTAGCACTCAAGGCAGCTCACATCATCTTGTAACTCCAGCTCAAAGGGATCTGACACCCTTATCTGGTCTCTGTGAATATCTGGACATCTGGACAGATATGCACACACAGAAACACACATACATACACACACACACACACACACACACACACACAAATCCTCACAAATAAATAAAAGTAAGTCTTCAAAAAAAATGAATGTTTCTTTGAATGAGTTCATCTGTGTCTTAAAGCTATGTCTGCCTTGTCCTGTTTTTGTGAGTGGCTCTGAAATAAAGAGCTTCCTCAACCATGCTGTGTTCTCCACAGAAAGGGTAAAGAGTCTTCCCACTGGTGACCAAGACAGATGCTGTCTGTTCTAGAGAGTGGCCACGCAGGGACACTCACAGCTGCACCATGCTGGGGATGGATGACAGGCTTCACTAGTTGGGTGGGGGAGCCAAAAAATACCTAGGTACATTTAAGGCCGAAACCCACTGCACACACACAATCAGATGTCTGGTGCATGGAGCACAGGCCCCTTGGCTGCTGCCTCATCAGAATATCTGAATCTTGATGCTTGATGATCTAAGAAAGTATTAGAGAGAAGAGGCAGGGCATTATATAATCAACACAGTCATTTCTTTTTTAATATAATACTTTTATTGATGTTTTATGTATTTCATACACCATTCTTCAGTTTCATTTTAGACACATTCCCTCCTCCCTGCCCCCCACCCCACCCCAGTTCATGCACTCTGCCGTACATGTCCTGCATCCCTCTCTCAGGCTCTCCAAAGTTTTTCTCTGCAAAGGTCTATTGTCCTAGGCAGAATTCAGCGACATCAGCCCATTCCTTGACCCAGTCCTCATGCTGCTGTGGTTTCCTCCCAACTGTACAGCTCCAAAGTATGCCCAGGTACACATCATATATGTACCAGAATTATGTCCTCCAGGAATAAACTGCATGTTAACTCTGATATATGTCCAGGAGTTCACATTTGTCCCCTTTAATTTTATATTACTCTAAAACATGAATATATACCCTCCACCCATATACATTAACTACCATGTCTGAAAGTAAGTGGGAAGTTAATTCTAGGACTCATTATGATATTCACATTATAATATCACAGTTGCTTTCAGATAGAAAGAAATATAACAATAATGCTGCTCAGCTTGCCTTTCAACTGGGAATTTGGTACTAGCAACCACAAATGAGGGAAATCATTCCCCATTTGTTTTTTTGGGACTGTGTTACTTCACTTAGCATAATGGCTTCAAGTTCCATCCATTTACCTGCAAAGTTCAGGATGTCATCTTTCTTTACCCATGCATAGAATTCCATTATGTACATGTACCACATTTTTGTTATCCACTCGTCTGTTGAGGGGCATTTGGGTTGGTTCCAACTCTTCACTATTGTGAAGAGAGCTGCAATAAACATAGATGTGCATGTATCTTTGCAGTAGGATGAGTCTTGTAGATATATACCCAGGAGCGGTATATACTGGGTCAGGTGGTAGGCTCATTTTGAGTTTTTTAAGGGTTCTCCACACTGCTTTCCACAGTGGTTGTATGAGTTTACATTCCCACCAGCAGTGGATGAGTGTCCCCTTTCCCCACAACCTCTCCAGGATGTGTTGTCTTTTTGTTTTCTTGATCTTAGCCACTCTATCGAGTGAGATGACATCTTAGAGTGGTTTTAATTTGCATTTCTTTAATTATTAACAATGTTGAACACTTTTTAAGATGTTTCTCAGCCATTTTTATTTCCTTACTGGTGAAGTCTTTGTTCAGCTCTTTACTTGAGTGAGTCATTTGTTTTCTTGTTTCTTTGTTTTTTGAGTAGTTTATATATTCTGGATGTTAATGCTCTGTCAGATGTATGACTGGTAAAGATTTCCTCCCATTCTGTGGGTTTTCTCTTTACTTCCTTGATTGTTTCTTTTGCTGTACAGAAGCTTTTGAGTTTGATGAGGTCCCACTTGCCAGCTGTTGACCTTATTTCCTGCACAGCTGCTGTTTGATTTAGAAAGTCTTTTCCTTCTCCTATGTCTTGCAGATTGCTACCAACTTTTTCTTCTATCACCTTCAGAGCTTTGGGATTCACACTGAGGTCTTTGCTCCATTTGGAGTTGATTTTTGTACAGGGTGAGAGGGAAGGGTTTATTTTTGTTCTTCTACATATGGTGATCCAGTTTTGTCAGCACCATTTACTGAAGATGCTATCTTTCCTCCAATGAGCTTTTTTGGCCCCTTTTTCGAATACGAGGTGTCTGTCACTCTTAAGTGAAACTTTTAATTGTGAAGCTAACACAGAAGAGTAAAGATGAGCTGTTGGAGATGCTTTGAGTATTTGCATTAGGTGGAAAAACACCTTGAGTATTTCATTTCTCATTTGTATAAGTATCTGGTGCCTTCCAGAAAAGCAAAACTTTGGTGTTCACTGATGTAAGATTCATTCTTCACAATGAAGGCAGTGTAGACTTCCACATCTAGGAAAAGGAGCTGTGGAGCAATGCTGGTGGGAATTTGTTCATGTGTGAAATCCTAAATCATTAACGATCTCTAGAATGGGGCTGGAGAGACAGCTCAGTGCTTAAGAACACTGGCTGCTCTTGCAGAAGAGCTAGGTTCAATTCCCAGCACCCACATGGTGGCCCATAACCATCTGTAACTCCAGTTCTAGGGGATCCACTGCTCTCTTCTGGAATCTGCTGCTTTACATACACAGGTGTACTTCCATACATGTTGACAAAACACTCATGTATATAAAAATAAAAAGAAACAGAAAAAAGATCTCTAGACTCTTACCCCCTATTCCAACCCAGAGTATTTATATACTCGTCCCTCAGCATTGTTCACTTGTATATTTGATTGGTAATTAATGACTCTAGAAGAATCATTTAAAAGCCCTTTCTCCATAGCCCTTTTTTTTTTTTTTTTTTTTTTTTGGTCTTTTTGAGACCCGGTCTCCCTGTATCTCTGGCTGTCCTGGAACTCACTCTGTAGACCAGGCTGGCCTTGAACTCACAGAGATCTGCCCGCCTCTGCCTCCCAAGTGCTAGGATTAAAGGTGTGCACCACCACGCCCGTTTTTAAAGTGCTTTTTAAAACATTCTTGAGCAATATTAAGCTGGGGGGTTGTCTCTGAAGAAGCTCCTAATCGCTGGGTTTAGGGTGGGGTGGACAGGAGGGGTAGGGCGTGTGTAGAGGATAGACAAGGAATTAAAGCTTTCTGCTAAGAGCATCCAGGTATTTTATATTTACATATACTCTCATGGAGGATTAAGCCCCAATATCTAATTGAAGACTCTTAAAAGCTAATAATGAAAAGAATATTTTATTCTAATTATTTAATATATTATAAAGTCATAAGCTTTTGGAGTATAATTAACAACTTGGGTTTTATAACAAATAGCTAGTGACTTAGTTTTAAGTATCAAGCAGATCAAAGGTCTGTGTTGGGGCTGTCTCTGAGCTGCTACAGTGTTCTGCCCTCACTGCAGACCATTTGGGAATTATGCAGCCTGGGTACTGTTTGACTGAAAGAAACATAAAGTGGAATCTAAATCGCACTGTTTTCATGCCCTCTTGATAATTTTAAAAGCATTTTGAAAAAATTTTTAAAATTACTAAAAGGTACTAAGAAGAAATTATTAGAAACTGAATATGCATAGGGCATGACTGATGCTTAAAGTCAACTGAAGTGTGACTCTCATGGCCAGTAGTAATTAGAAAACATAAGAAAGAGCTTTAAAATAGTCCTGGGAATTAAATCAAGTGCTGTTTTGATCCCAGTTTCTGAAAGGGTCAAGGAAAATGTGTATTGCATGAAAATAAACATCGGTCCCCCTCCCTCTGACTACTGCCAGGCAGGAATATTGTATTGGGCTTAGTTCTGGATTTTTATAAAGTTTTCTTCCACTTTATGGTGGCTTCTCTGGCCAGTTAACAAAATTTTAAACAGAAGTCTAGAAAATACTAATCTTGGGGACTTGAGAGATGGCCTAGCGGTTAAGAACACTGCCTGCTCTTGCAGAGGACCTGGGTTCAATTCCCAGCACCCACATGGCAGCTGAGAACCACTCCAGTTCCAGGGGAATCCGACACCCTCTTCTGACCTCCATGGCATTGCACCACATGGGTGCACCAACCTACATGCAGACAGTACATTCATACACATACAAAATAAATAAAATTTAAAAAAAGAAAAAACAAAGTTATGCAGTTTGAATTATTTAAAAAAAAAAAAAAAGAAAGAAAATACTGATCTGTGTCATTCTAGGAAAAAGTACTGATCATCTACCATGGACCAAGAAGTTGCACATAGGCTGTGAATCCATACAATACTGATAATGCATGGTGGTAATTACTGTCTCTATTTCACACATAAAGAAATTGAAGTAATCCTCATACAGATTAAAAGACCTGAAAGAGGACTCAAAATGACCATGCCATGGAATTTTCAAATAGAAAGGAAAACAAAAACCAAAACACAGTCAAAGATCATCTCGGTACCAAATTATTTAAATACAACTGGCAAGGAATAAATATATATCATTTGGACTTGGCATTGATGAAAGTGGGCTGCCATTAGCAACATTTTGTGTATATGTTTTTGAGACAGGGTCTCCCTGAAGCCCCAGCTGGCCTGGAACTCCTTCTGTAGAACAGGCTGGCCTTGAACTCCCAGAGATCTGAGGCTTGTGCCACCATGCCTGGCCATTAGTGACATTTTTAAAGCTAGAGAAACAAAAGTGATGGCTCAGCAGTTAGGAGCACTGACTACTATAGCAGAGGACCCGGGTCCAGTTCTCAGCACCCACAGGGCAGCTAACAACCATCTGTAATGCCAGTTCCAGAGGATCCAGTGCTTTCTCCCTACCTCTGTGGATATTTCATAACATGGTACACTTACATACATGCAGGGAATAGACTCATGTGCATAAAATAAAAATAATAAATAAAATATTTTTTAAAATCATGAGGGGGCTTTACATTAATTCATTTTTTAGCATGGGACATAATTTTACTTTTTGAGAGGACTTGCCTATGCTGGTATTGGCATCTTCTTAGGGAAGATGGAAAGATGGGGCATTGGGACTTATGAAAGCTTTGTGTGCAAGAGTTCCCATAATGTCATTCTCTGTTAATCACTTCTAGTGTTGTATTAATACAAATCATGGGCCACTCAAAATAAAAGCCAGATATACTGTCTGAAGGCAAAACGGGCTGGGTCCTTGCTGGCAGCTGTATGCTTTAATGGGAGAGACGGCAGCAATCTCAGCACCTATTCCAGTGGATTTATCAACCCAGTGACTCCCCCTGAGTATCCGCAAATTGCATCTTTTTCAGAATGTTCTTCACTTACCTTGTGAGAACTCCAATTTAGATAAATAGTATCAAAACACTTTGTGCCTCAGTTTTAAAACCACCAATAACTACCTACATGGGATCTATCTAGGGACTCCTGATGCTCTGCTCTAGCAGAGGCAGCCATTCCCCCACTCTATTAGTGTCAATAACACACGCATGAAAAAATATCTTGAAGACCTAAAATGGCAGGATGAAAACTAACTAACCCTAATCTCATTTAACCAAACTTAATATTAAGCCAGGACTAATATTAAACCTTTTACACTTTTACAGTCAGCCACCAGCTCCCATTCTTTATATATCTATTGAACAAATTATTGTATTCCAGGCATTGATAAATAATTCTGGTGATACCACTTTGTAAAAAAAAAAAATTCTTTAAAATGCCATAGAGCTTATGCTTCATGGAAGAAAAATAGAATGGAATAATAATTAGATGATAACACATAATTTGTAAATGCTATAAAAGAAATATAATAATAGGATTCATGGTGTATGCACGTGTATATGGATGTGTATCTTGCTACGTTATCTTTTGAGATAAGTTCTTGCAATGACCTTGTACCCATGATCCTCCTGCATCAGTGGCTCAGGTGTTGGGATTATAAGTGTTACAACTATGCCTAGCTAGTAACTACTTTTGATTAAATGGATGCAAAGGGGTTGTCAGTGCAATAAGTGAAGAGCAGTGAAGCCCTGAAGATGGTCCAGAGGTTCTGTGCTGCATTAGTCCCAGAAGGTGAGGCCAAGCCCTCTGAGTTATGTGACACATTGTAGTTTATTTTTATTCTAAGCACAGTGGGACATCAACAAACCATTTAAACTGCTGAGTGTCACGATCTAATTTACACTTTAAAGACATCATTTGAGCTGCTTTGTGTTGTGCAGATGGATCCTTTGTAGAGGGTAAGAATCAAAGCTGGGAGACAAGAAGTGAAGGCATACTAGAGAAGCACTGTGGCATTTAAAGTAGAGGAACAGGCAGACCAGAGGCAACCCTGGTGAGATTTTCTGTGGAGGTGAACAGACACAGGCTTCAGAAACAGAAGTGGGGACAGAGGGGAATGAAGGGGAGACCTTTGTGAAGATGGGAGATACTGAACCAGTTACTCCTGCATTTTGTTAGTTCTGGGGGAAGTACAGAGAAGACAGAAGGAGAAGGAAGTGCATAAATGTGCAAAGATCTTCCTCCTTCACACGCTAGCTCCTTTCCTCTCCTCCCTCCCTCTGCAAAGCCAAACTTATTTCCTCTGAGAGTCTGGCATCATCCCAAATCTTTTATGTAAACTTTGTTCAGCTTATTATCTCTCCCAGGGATGTTAAGCTTATTCCATTTGCTGTCAGATAAAAGACTTCCTTTGGAAGCAAATTCCCTGCATGTGAACAGAAAGGTTTGTACAAGGGATCCTAGAAGGAAGGATTCCTCCAAAGCCACATCTTCCAGCTGCATTGTTTTCCAAAATGCAGGTGCCTTTCTTTTTAGGTTAAGCTTCTCACCTCAAAGGAGATAAGGGATAGTTTATTCTGGAGCCAAATATGTAGGACCATGGCCCAGGAACACAGATTCAGGTTACCCCAAATTATGTGTTTCAATATGGAAAGAATTTCATGAAGTTTTAAATAGTAACAGAATGAAGAAAGTCATAAATCAAGGCCCTTTTCACAACATTGGTGAAAACACTGAACAGGTAGTTAAAACAAAAGAGAAAGCTCAGCTGTAGGCATCAGATGCTTTGTGAAGACACTCAGCTTCTGCTTGGTGGAAGCTCATGGTCCGCCAACAAGTTAATGTATTCCAAAGTTGTTGTTTTTTTATTTGTTAGTCAAAGGATATCAGGCCAGACATAAAGATGGGCAAAGAATGGTTATTTAGAGGGCTAGAGATATCCCAAGATAAATTCTAACTGGGCTCTGGACCTGCAGCATTCCCTACTCTCCACAGTCATCGAAATTTTTGGCATTGATCAGCCTCGCAGAAGGTTCAGTTTGAGGATGCACTTTTTTTTTTTTCTGGGAACTTTTGCTCACACCTCCTCCAAACATTCTTATGTTGCCTAAACTCTATTCCAGTCTTCCAATGCAGGATTCTCCTTTTCGCCTCTTCTTTCCTACCACAGTCTTAGAGTCTGCAGGGAGTAACTACTAACAGACAATCAGACAATTTCAAGATTCACAATCTTCTGAGCCAAGATTTTTCAAGTGAAACACTTGTTTAGAGTTTGTCTTTCCCTACTGCTCAGGGGAAAATTGGCTATCCGCTATAAATAGAAAACAGGGCATTGGTTTCCCTTGCTGTTTACATCTTCATCCTGTCCAGTCACCAGGTTCCCTGCACTGCACTGCACTGCCTCCACCTCTGAGCTCTCCTCGTCTGTGCAGCTGTCCCTTCCATTCTCATCCCTGAGAACCACACACTTACACTGAAAGATCTGGGAGACAAATGCTTGAGACCAAGGACAATCAAAGTGAAAGGACCCAGATAGACGTTGTTCTCTTGATTTCTTTAAAGCTCATCAGTGAACTGGACTAAAAGACGGGGAAGGAGGAAGTCCTAGTTCAGCTCACTGGACAGGGCCAGGGTCTTGGTAGACTGCTTCTGAAGCTGCTGCTCTGTCTCCGCCTCTGTGGTGGAAATTTTGTTCCTCTCTTTGTCAGGCCAAGCCCCATTCATAACCAGTCGCTCTGGTTCACTGTTTCTCAAATGTGGCTGTGTCCATGACACTTCGTCAGAGACCTTCCTAGCTCATCCTTTATCGCTGTCTCCTTTGCCTTGTTTCCTTTTAGTACAGTATGTATCAACTCTGGACATCTTATTTATTTGTTTATATCCTACCTCTGCCAGAACATAGATTTTCTTTTACAGTCCAGAGTGTCTATTATGTTCAGTGCTATTAACTTAATGCTCAGAGTAGTTTCTATACATAGTAGGTGCTTGTTCTGGTTTGTCTTCCATTGCTGTGACAAAACACTCTGACCGACACCAACTTGGGGAGGAAAGGGTTTATTCCTCTTACATCTCCCAGGTCACACAGTTCATCACTTAGGGAGCCCAAGGCAGGAACTCAGGGCAGGAACCTGGAGGCAGGAGCTGAAGCACAGGCCATGGAGGAATGCTGTTCACTGGCTTGCTCCCCTGGCTCATGCCCAGCCTGCCTTCTTATACAGTACACAACAACCTGCCCAGAGTGGCACCACTCATTGTGGGCTGGGCCCTCCCACACTGCTACCATCAAGACAATACTCCACAGATGTGGCCACAGGCCAATCCAATGGAGCCAATTCCCCAACTGAGGCTCCTTCAACCCAGGTGTGTCAAGTTGACACTAAAGCTATCCAGCACAGTGCTAAAAACCTAATTTCTTGAATGAGAAAATAATTCCCTATGGATTGTTTCTGTCTTCTCAGTAATCGAGAAGCAAGGCCATGGAAGAATAAGGGGGAAGAATAAAGGGAGTGTAAGAAGCGCATTGTAAACGTTTCTGCTGTAGAACAAGGGCACTGAAGGACCCTTAAAAGTTACTGTCATATCCAGACATTAACTCAAAACTACATGAATAAGCAAAAGTGCTCCATTGATGGCATTCCTGAATAACAGAAGAGAAGTTACCATCTTAGCCAGGCATGGTGGCACACACCTTTAATCCCAGCACTTGAGAGGCAGAGGCAGGCCGATCTCTGTGAGTTCAAGGCCAGCCTGGTCTACATAGTGAATTCCAGAACAGCTGGAACTACAGGGAGACCCCATCTCAAAAAGACCAAAAAAAAAAAAAAGTTAGCATCATAAATATGAAGTGTGAATAGCTAAGCATGGTGACACATTTTTCTGGTCACTTTAGCTCAGACAGAGAGATGGAGTAAGAGTGAAGTTTAATCAAATTAAGAATTTTGCCTGGAAATGACAAGATAATGAGAGAAAGGCAATGGAGTTGGGAGCAGGGCAGATCAGTGTTCCACTAATGGATCATGAACTACAAGTTAGGTAAGAGGGAAGACAGGAGGTAGAAGTCAGTGTGCAGTCTTCAACACCAAGGTTGCTTGATAATTTATTTTATTGTTTTTATTTTATAAGTGTGAGTGTATGGTCTGAATGTGTTTGAGTGCAGCTCTATTGTACAATGGCCACTGAGGTCAGAAGAGAGCATCTGGAGTTACAAATGGTTGTTTAGCCACCATGTGGGTGCTGGAATCGAATCCAGGTCCTCTCCAAGTACAGCCAATGCTCTTAACTACTGATCCATCCTTCCAGCCCAACCCTAAGATTTTTTCAGTGGTCCAACTGATGGTAATGGTAAGGCTTGAGGTGTAACCATCAGAGTAAGAAATGGGAGAAATGGAGTAAGCGATAAAGGAACTGATGAACAAGAATGTTGAATGAATCATCAAAGTCTAAGTTATTAAGGATGATGGTAGCAGTAGTTGAGATAGAGATATTGTATTAGTCACTTTTCTGTTGCTGTGATAAAGCACCATGACTAAGGAAACCTATGGAATGGCTTCCAGACTCTACAGAGGGAGAGTCCATAATGTCAGGGATGAGTGGCAGCAAGCAGAAGGCATGGCAGCAAGAAGAGCTGAGAACTTCCATCTCAACAGCAAACACCAGCAGAGAGAGCAAGCTATAAGTGAGCAAGGCTGTGAGCTCTCAAAGCCCACCCCCAGTGATGCACTTTCACCAGCAAGGTTCCACCTCCTAAAGGTTCCATGACATCCCAAACAACACCGTCAGCGGGGACTAACTATTCAAATACTTGAGCCTCTATGGGACATTTCTCATTCAAACTAACACACACACACACACACACACACACACACACGTATGTGTATGCCACAACTCTTCAGAATGGGAATGAGTGACAGGAAAATAGATAGGCATATGACTACAAGGAGAAGGAAAAGTTGCATGCTGATGGGGATTTGGATGCAGCAATAAAAAGGACTGTTCAACTTCTAGGACCTGTGGTATATATCCTATTGGAACAAAAAATAGGTAATTTCCTTTTGAGTCTATGACAAAACTGAGACAGTCAGAAGTTGCTCATATTTTTGTTCAGACAAGAAGACAAAGGGAACAAACCACACTTGGTTAGAATTCTATAGTTATTAGGAATACTAACTGAATGTAAGACATCCTCCATATCTGTATGCATCCCACATTTGAGTTTTGCATGTTCAAACAGCAGTTCTGAGCTTTCAAATCCTTATAGACTAGATCTGTCATTCTTGAATTTAACAAAACTCCAGTTGTCAAGTCTTTTTGCCAAGTATGTGAGCGTCAGCATATGCCTTTTGAGTGTCAGGAAAAAGGATGCTAAATTAAGCAGAACCTATGCTAAAGGGAAACATTCTGAGAGCTTAAGGACATTTGTTGTGTATCTATTAAAAATTTGCATTCTGCATGTTTTCAAAAGCATCTGAGGAGCACGGTTCTGCACTTTGCATCGGTCCTTGAAAATTATTCAAACCAAAAATGAGGCAAAGAAGGCAGAGAAAAAAAATACAGATACATCATCTTATCTCCTGTACGAATAATTAAACAAAGCTGGTTTTGTGTGTAAGAGGGGATTGTCTGGAGAATTTTGTGGGCATTTAATTGGACAGGGTACACTAATTAGCTCTGGCTGGCCTGGAACTCACTATGTAGACCATGCTGGCCTTAAAAACTCACAGAGATCCACCTGCCTCTGCTTCCCAACTGCTGGGGTTAATGATGTGTACTGCTGTCATGCCAGGCCTGTGTTGTTGTTGTTGTGGTGGTGGTGGTGGTGGTGGCGGTGGTGGTGGTGGTGGTATGTGTGTGTTTGTGTTTGTGATGGTAGTCTGTACTGGATGACCTTGGAGTCCACAAGAGGGTGTTAGAATCCCTGGAGCTAAAGTTCCAGGTGCTTGTGGGCTGCCTGACCTGGGTGCTAGGAATTGAAATTGGGTTCTCTGCAAGAGCAGTATGTGTTCTTAGCTCTGAGCCATTTTCCAGACCCAAGAAGTTTTAATACTAGCTAAACTGATAGCAGTGGGATCACATTCATACTTTCCAACATATGTTGTTTTACTGCTGAACAGAAGTCTTGAATTCCATGAGGTTTTGAAACTATCCATATTTCTTTTACCAAGGTATTTCACTCATTTTCCCCTATGTACAAACTTCAAAAAGTATGCTTTATATTGAAAGAATAACAAAATCTATACATATTGACTATTAGTTCAACAGTTATGAGGCTCATTGAAGATACTCCTTTGAATACTTGTAGTTTAAGGAGAGGAACTGAAAAGAGCTCTACAGAAAACCTCCTGGTGCCCAAGCCATTTGAGGATTCCACTCCATGCTGGCAATTACAGAAATGACACAAAGAATGGAGCCCAGAAGTCTGTTCTCCCCTTTCGTTGTGTGGTCCTAGAGATTGAGCTGAGGCCATCAGGGTTGGAGGCAAGTGTTGTTACTCCCTGAGCCATGCCATCTGTCCCAATCTTACCGGGTTTTGATTATTTCTGAAATGTATATAATTTAACACTAAAATACCATTTAAGAGGCATCATAATGTGGATCATACACTGTATAACACAGTAAAGGCTGTGTTCAATATATATACATATATATATATGTATATATGATATATAGGTATGAAAGCAGATGGGGAGGACCTATATGCATCAATCCCAAATATATAATTATAAGCAAGTCCTAATTAAAGAAACCAGGTCCTATGATTTTTTTTTCTCTTTTACTGAATTTTTTAAAATTTCATACAATATACTTTGATCACATTTAGTACCCTCTCTTGTTTCCACCCTCTTACCCCCTTCACCCAATTTCATGTAATGCATTTACATTTGTATTAATGCCTCTAGAGTCAAATTTGTGTCCCTAAATGTCCTTTGGTGTGGATCTGTCCACTGGAGCCTGGTTCACCTACCAAGAATCACACTCTTTTTTTTTTTTTTTTTTGTTCTTTTCGAGACAGGGTCTCCCCGTAGTCCCAGCTGTCCTGGAGCTCACTCTGTAGACCAGGCTTGCCTTGAACTCTCAAAGATTTGCCTGCCTCTGCCTCCCAAGTGCTAGGATTAAAGGCATGTGCCATCACACCCGGCTCAAGAATCACACTCTTAAAAAAAAGAGAGACTGACTCTCCACTGCCCAGGAGACATTGGTTTCCAGTATTTCCTCAGGTAGGGTTAGGGTTTCTGTCCACATGTCTGTGCTGACCAGAAAACTGCTTTCCTGTGGTCATCTACACCTCTGGTTCTTGCAGTCTTTCCACCTCCTCTTCTGCACTGATCTCTGAGCCTGCGGAAACAGATGTTTGAGATAGGAGTCCAGGTCAGGTAAAAATCAGTCTGTAGTCTCTTATTCTCTGCATGTTGGCCAGTTCTGTGTTAATCATCATTTTCTGTATAAGGAAGCTTCTCTGGTGAGAGTTGAGACATATAAATCTATGTGTATAATAATAAATCACTAGGAGTAACTTTAATACTGTATTTATCAGAATAATTAGTATTAGGCTCTCTCTTAGGGCCTGTGCCCTATCTAGTCACATGTTTCTAGGTCTGATATCAATATTGGGTATGGGCTTCATTTTGGTAGTCAGACCTAAATTCAATTAGTTACTCTCATAATATTCATGCTACTATTATAACAGAGGTCATATCTTGCCTGGCCAGTTGTTTTTGAACTATGCATATTTCACAGCTGGGTAATACTGATTATTAATTTTTGCTTTCAGTAGCATGAATAGCACTTTCCAGCCTTATGAAAGCTACACCAGTAGAGATGAAGCTCTGGAGTCAATACCAGCTTGATTTCTCCTTGTTTTTCCCCCCTATGGCTTATGTATGTAGCATCCTCAGCCTTACTTTCAAGTTCTGGTGGGTAACCAATAGCAGAGGCAATGACCAGTGATGTTTGAGGGTCTGTGGAACCCCTTGTCAAAAGCTTCAAAAGAGGGAGTCCATCTCTGGCATTGGGCTTTCTTGTTGCAAGCCTATGGTATCTAGTAGGACTATGTTATAAAGTAACTCCTTTTAATCTCCTTTTATAATGTATATGCATCTACTTTAAGAAGTTCTATCTTGGTAGTTTACCATATGGCTTATTCTAAAGGCCTCTAGTGTTAGTTATCTCTCCCTCCACTTCCTCTTCTCCCCATTTACCCCCTCTCATTTTCACCCCGTTTAACCCTTCCTACTCTATCAATACCTTTCCTCATTTACATCATTGCATTGTATCTCAGAATCATGCAATAGTTACAAACATACTTATTTTGTATTAATAAGGAAATTATTGTTGTCCACAAAAGACAGTGGTAAAAAAATAACCCCTACTATAAAATTAACAGATATATAGTGTGAACAAGTCCATATATCTAAATTATAATATATACACTAGACTAATAAACCTGTACTGTACAATGGAATTCATAATAAATGATGAGATTCAAGTGCTATGCTACAAAAGCAAAAAAAAAAGTAGGTCACCATGAGACTTTAGGTGTTAATTTGTTTACAGTAGTGATTCACTATCCAAATGTCCTTTATTAAAATTAATAACAGTAATCTTTCAGAGTATTCGGCAACAACTTCTGCAGGCACTGAAATGGGAACATAAAACAAGAGTTCTTTGGAGGACTCTTCCAGTATAATCTGAGTGCTCTGGCAGGGGTTCTCTACAACTCTTGCTTAATGGACATTTTTCATGAAATGTATAATTCTCCCCTAAATTAAGGACCTTTTACAGAGGCTTTGCTGCTATTCATTTCCTCCATGGACCCTATTGATTGAATGTCAGCAGTCCATGTATCATGGACACCATGCATCATGGCACACCATTTCCAAGTATCATGTGCACACCCTAACATTATTCTTCATTTGATGTTAACAATTATATCATTTTAATGCTTAATAATGTTAAAAGTCTTTTGTAATAGTGAGTCTAGTATTTAAATAGTAGCAACATTTCAAGTCAGAAAATGATTTTCTACTGAACAATGATGCTTTTAATTTTTTTCTTATTTATTTTTATTTTATGCGTGCTTGCCTACCTGTATGTATGTATACCACTTGAGTGCCTGATGCATGCAGAGATCAGAAGATGGCATCAAACCACGGGTGTTGGAGTTACAGATGATTTTGAGCCGCAAACTGGGACAGTGAAGAATAGAGAGTTGGAGATTCTGTAGCCATGGTTCCTGTCATTTGAGAAGGGAAAATAGACACAAATGTGGAGAGGGCAATATTTGAGTCTGTGCCTCTGAATCTGGCTGTCTATAGACAGATATATTCTGCTTCCCAGTTACATGTCCCCAAAATTTTCACCTATAGTATAAGTAAGCTTGGGCTAGGCATCAGTTCTTTGAGACTGAATTTTGTTCATACATGGTCTGTCTAAATTAAGCAAAGTAGCAGGAATTCAGTCTAAAGGAGATTGGTGAAGCAGCTTCCATATTTTTTTCTTTTGTCAGAGCACAAGATGTATGTCTTTTCTTATCCCCTTGTGGTAAAAGCCCCAGACCCTCCAAATATGATGTTCAGTCATTTGATTTAGAGTGGTTCTTACCAACTTGTTTTTCTCTGCTCACAGTAAATCTGCCTCTTGTGTAGTGGCCTATATTAGTTGTCAGTTACAAAGGCAGACAGATCATATCTTCCCTTTTCTCTAGACAGATTTTATAGCTGATGCTGTGTTTTCATGTGAGATAGTTATACAAATTTTAATAAGCATACTGGGTTGCATAGATTGCCATCTATCCAGCATAAGCAGAAGATATTTTTGTTTTGTAGTGCTATGAATTCATTTTAATGGCCTAAATTTCTTTGGCATTCATATGTAAAAAACACTCTGAAATTCTTAAATGATTGCAATGCGTATATGGTTATTTTATATTTTATTACATATGATGTGAAGTAGTCTTAAAATTCCTGCCTTACTGAAAAGACAATCTTTTCCTACGTTTTTAGTTGTATAAGTGTGAATCTGTATGTGAGAGAAAACATGTTCTTTTTCTCCCTGAATTTGTCTTATTTCACTTAACATCATGATCTCCAGTTCAGGCTCAAAGCTCTTTAACATTTCCTTACAGACATTTTCCTTCTCATGAAAACTAAAGATGTTTATAAACTGCGACTAATCTCTTTAAACAAAGTGCTATAAGGTCTGACAATTTTTTTTGCCAAGGAAAACTATAAATACAACATTCCATACATAATATATGCTGCAACTAAGAAAAATAGCATATAAAGTTTGTAAAATTCTTCTGAGTATTCTTTCATTTCCAAAGAACACATCATTGTTGGGTAATAATTTCATCGGCACTAAAAATTATTGAATGGATGTCATCTTCATACTAATAGTCCTGATGGAATTACTGGATGTTGACTTTGGTTTTACAGATGTAGTCTCCATATTGGTCACTGGTAGCAGAGGAATCTACACTTTTTTCCTCTTGTAATCTCAAAGACAAAGAGAATGTATTTTCCTTGATTATTTGAGCAGTGTTTGTAGAGGAGATTTAGGGAAAACTTGGTTCTGCAGAAATCCTTGATGCTATTGTGTTGTCACAGAATAGTCTACGCTGGTTAAGATCAATTCTGTAGAACCTCTGTGTGACGATGGGTGAAGTTGTTGAGTGAGACTTCCATAAATAAAAGTAAACAGCTTGTTGCAGTGAACTTATGTGTTAGTGGTAATGGTGATGTTTTCTTTTGATAGGAAAGGGGGAAGATGGCATGGAAGAAGTCTTGTAAGTTGGTGTCCTATTAGTTACTGGATCCAGTTTATCTCCGAAGCATAGAGATAGAACATTCTGCTGACAAAGAAAGGGAAGAAGGAGATAAGAGCCACATCAGGTGTGACTGCACATTCCTTTAGTCCCACCACTCAGGAGGATGACCAGGACCAAGAGTTGCATACTACCCTGAGCTACATAAGACCATGAATGTGTGTTTGCGTGTATGTGTTGAGAGAGAGAGAGAGAGAGAGAAGGAGGAGGAGGAGGAAAGTGCTTTCCCAGTCATCTTTATTGACTCAGGTGGCTAATGCTATTTCTGACTTCTGCCACAGTTAGAGTTTTTCTAAGGTAGGAGTCTTTCTGTTTATGTGTTTTGTTTTGCCTTTTAGGTGGACAAGAAAATTGTAAGAACTGAGATAGGAGTTCTTCTTCGCCTCTCACACCCGAACATTGTAAGTGGGTTTTAACTTGTTATTTCAAATGTCTTCTCAAGTATAGAATGGGATTGTTGTCTTCAAGTGCCCATGTTGATAATGAGAAGGGGGTCTTCCTCTCTGGTAGTACCCTGGCCTTGCCTATGGCCTTACCTCCTCACATCTTCAGTCCTTTGGCTGAATAAACTGTACAGAGTTGTTCAGTCAGTTTCAGAATGGATGGATCAGCAATATATACTGTGTCTCTTTTCATGCATAAAAGGAGAAAAATTGGAGAATTTTGTTTTGCTCTAATGAAACATTGGCCTTCTCCTTCTTTTGTTTGCCTATCTTATTAATATGCTATTGTTGAAAAAGATCATGAAGAAAATGCATTGCTTCCTAAAGTCATTTCAGTCTTTGAAAGAGTATCTGCCTCAGGAACAATGCAAAAATGCAAATAAAGGATATGAATGGAGAAATAAAGGTCCCCAAAACCTCTGCTGCAGGCTGTGTCTAGACAACACCACTGAGGAAAATGCCTAGTGAAAGCTTTTTGGAATCAATGAAGTGTAAAAGAACAAAATTGTTTTCACAGCAATAACTTGGTTTTTTTAATTAAGCCATATACTTAAAAAAACTTTTTACCTATTTCTCTAAAAAATCCCTGCTATCTGTGGAATGAACAATAACATGTAGGCTCAAGGCAAAGCACACACTTGATATATGATTTATAAACCACCAAATACTTTTCTTACAAGCAATAAGAACTCCGTCAATTCTCACCAGTAATGCTTCCATACACAATAGAGTGTGATGCAAACAGAAGGCCACAACTAGTCAACCTCCAAAGAATTGGAGCCCCCAGAGTGTGTATCCCTGGATGGGGACCCTATATTAAACCTCACCTACCCACAGCTCAGGGATCATTGCAGAAGAGAGGGCAGAAAGATTGTAAGATCCAGGGGTCATGCAAGAACATAGAGAAGCAGTGACTTATGATTGACTGTAAGCTTTCACATGCAAACCTGTGGCAATGTAGGCCTCAGACACAGGACCCATAGCAACTGAGACAAGGTATCAAAGTGAAGCAAGAAAAATGGCTAGGAGGCTGACCCTGTACTGAAAACTATAAGATACTAAGTATTGTTGGGTGAGGAATAGTCTGCCTTATCTTGGATTATTCCCAGATTTGCGGACTAGACTCCAGTGGATCTATTTGCACAGAGGGACATCTGGATTTGGAAGCTTGACTGGATAGGGCTTAGCTTGGATGTTGTAATGCATGAGTTCTGATGGGAGTTGGGGCATGAGGAAAACTGGGTTTGAGTGGGAACCATTATATGAGTTGGACAAATGCTCAAAAAATAAGATGGGAATTGGATAGCTTTGGTTTGGGGACTTGGTTGCCACCTCATACTTAGGCTCCAAGTATCTCTGGTCCTGTCATCCTCCCAGCCTTGGTACATTGACTCCCGACCTTGTGCTTTTGCTTCACAGCCTTAAAATGAAAGTATTTTTCCAAGTCCTCAGGATTATATTCAAGGAAGAAATTGGAAAGGCCTCCCTAGCAGAGTCAGATGGGAAAACCTTTCTCAGAAACAGCTTCAGCAGAATTTTCTTCAAAGTTAACTGGCCAGAGTTAGCTACAAAATTCCCCTTAACTGCAGCAAGGCTGGTAGATCAGAAATCAGGGTTGTCATAAGTGTCAAGCCATTTGCCATCCATAGTGTGGGGCCAGACAGCTTGCTTCTCTGAGCTGAAGCAGAACACTCTTTCAGTGAAGTAGGGGAAGGACTTTGAGTGAAGAGTTATGGAGATTATCATACTCAACTACTGTTTTCACGTCATCCTTTCCTGTTCTTTCCAAGGACGTGAGCGTGGAGATTTCTTCACATGTAGATCAGAGCTGGCTCCTACATTCTCAGATCTCTGCAGACATTTGAGATGCATTTGCTTGGAACTTCTGAATGTGATGAAACCCTGATGTGGTCAATCAAGTCTTTCTTATTCCAAGGACCCTACACAACCCAGAGACTCCTTAACTGCTTCAGTGTACCTTCAAATGCAGACTGCATTTAACTCAGCCAGTTCTGCCTACACCCTAATTCCAAATGCCTTGTTTCCAGGAGAAACCATGATGCTTTCAAATGGTTTTATCTTTTTTTTTAATTTTTTAAAATTTATTTATTTATTTATTTATTTATTTATTTATTTATTTATTTATGTGTATAAATGTACTGTCTGCATTGCACCCATGTCGTGCAATGCCGCTGAGGTCAGAAGAGGGTGTCAGATTCCCCTGAAACTGGAGTTCTCCAAATGGTTTTATCAATTTGGGTCTTAGTTTTTGTCCTAGAGAAAATACAGTATTTTTTATAAAATCTAGGAAATGTTTCTACGAGAGTTATTTTTTTCAACTTTCAAAAGCAAAAAAAAAAAAAGACAAAATTTAATAGGACCTTTAAGTAGGTGAAATAACTGTAAAAACCAACAACCCCCAAAGAGGGTGGCAAGTATGGACCTAATGCTAGAATGAGAGGCCTGATCTGATAAGTTACTAATGCAGGTTTACTTTATCCATAATTTTAGACATTTTCAAGAAACATGAAAATTCAAATTCAAAACTGGTGATATTCTTTTTTATGTACATATTTCCCCAGATCAAACTCAAGGAAATATTTGAAACTCCTACAGAAATCAGCCTGGTCTTGGAACTCGTCACAGGAGGAGAACTGTTTGACAGGTGAGTTGGACCTAGAGATGCAAACTGCAGAGATGTTTGCTTTGGATCACCAGGAAATCATCAGACGGACACTTCCTGAAATTTTTCTTAATGAAGGGTTTAGGCAAGTTGATGTTTTTTTTCTTAAAATCAATCTTGAGAAGAATGTTGAAGAAAAGTAGACAGTGTGGGATACTTCAATAAGAATAGAAATACTATAGTGACTGTTCACCTTCACAAACATCTTTGATAAAAGTAGAACGTTTTTAATTTTCTAAAATTTTTATTGAGCTCATTTCCTACAACATTTCTTAATCAAATTTAGACTCATTCCCCTATCTGTGCCCACCCCTCATGCCCCCCTCCCCCTGTCAGAGCTCATGGATTCTGTCATACACAAGTCCTGTCTTGCATCTTTTTCTCAGTCTTTTATGAACTTTTCGGTGCACAGGTTTACTGTTTTAGTCAGTTCTTTGAACAGGTTTTTCTCTCCTATGTGGATGCTAGCACCAAGTACCTAGTTCTAAGGCAAATTGAGCAACATTAATGCTATATTTCCCATGATCTGAACACAACCGTGCTCTTATATTATGAATCCCTAGACAGGTCCTAGAACTAATCTACCACTTATTTTCAGACTATGGATAAAAGTAGAACTTTTAAAATGATAAAAATTGGGGCTGGAGAGATGGCTCAGCAGTTAAGAGCACCGACTGCTCTTGCAGAGGACCAGGGTTCAATCCCCAGCACCCACATGGGAGCTAAGAACCATTTTTAAAACAAGCATGGTGGTGCACACCTTTAATCCTAGCACTCGGGAGGCAGAGGCAAGCAGATCTCTGTGAGTTCAAGGCCAGCCTGCTCTACAGAGTGAGTTCCAGGTCAGCTGGGGCTATAGGGAGACCCTGTCTCAAAAAGACAAAAAATAAAATAAATAAAATAAAATGATAAAACTTGAACTCAATACTAAGATTTATGGGAAAACATTTTTCTTTTATTTGTTTTAAACTATTGATTTTTATATTGTTTAAACAATATTTTGTATTGTTGAGAATTTCATACATGCATATAATGTGTTTTGATTAAATCCAGTCCCCAGTTTCTCTCCTTGAATTCCTCTCCTATCCCCTCACCACTTTTTGCTCACAAGTTCGTGTGCTTTTTTCTAAGCCCACTGAGTCTACCTAGTGTTGCCTGTGTGGATATGGGTGTAGGCTCATCTACTGGAA
This sequence comes from Rhizomys pruinosus, assembly GCA_009823505.1. Lineage (NCBI taxonomy): Eukaryota > Metazoa > Chordata > Mammalia > Rodentia > Spalacidae > Rhizomys > Rhizomys pruinosus. Next base: position 622,565 of record VZQC01013506.1, read on the forward strand.
CATGTTTAACCTGTACAGGACCACATCCTCAAAGAAAACTGATGCACGCCCCACCAGCAATCATCAGTTGCCAATAGCTGCTCAGCCGATGGTGGGACTTCAGTAGCCTTTCCCTCGTCCATGCTGGGATTTTGGCTGATTTGAGCTCGTGCTGGTCTTCTGCATGTAGTCCCAGCTGCTGTGAGATTATGTGTGCAATGCTTCTATCAGGCCTGGAAAATACTGGAAGTCACTGCAGATGTCCCTTATCTCTAGCTCTTACAATCTTTCTGCCCTCTCTTCTGTGAAGATGCCTGAGTCTTGGACAGTGGGGATGTGATATGCATATGCTATTCTAAGCTGAGCACTCTACAGCCTGTTGTTCACTGCATGTTAATGAGTCATGGGTCCATGTATTAATCACATCTGTCAAAAAAAAAAAATCTGGGTTGAGAGATGCACTAATCTATGGGACTAAAGTAAGAATTTCAGGGGAAGTTTATTTCTATGTCCATTTAGTAGGATAAAAATAAAATTCTGCCCTGTGGCTTAGCCAAACATGGGGTTTTGACACAGTTATTGGTATTAAACCTAATCAGAAAGTGGTAGGCTATTCTCACAGCATTTGTGTGTGAGAATATCACAAGTGGGAAAATCTTGCCAGGCCAGTCCTCATCATTGTAGCTCACAGAGTTCAAAGCTGGGTAAGACTAAGGAATAATAGTGTTCTCAGATTAAAAATCTCATAAAAGCCACGTCTTCAAATGAGTAAGATTAGACCTACTTTCTCTAATGGTCCATGTAAAGAGTCCCATGTTGCAGAGGAAGGCATGGCCTGATTTGACTCTTTATTGCCAATTTGAGGAGTTTGCTCACAGTTTATCACCCAAAGCAGATGTTTCAGGACAGGACAGGAGCATATACTCCAAGCTGGAAGAGAACTTATGGGCCAGGCAACCTTTAGGCTTCCATGGTTGTCTTTCTTCCCCACCTACTCAAGGGAATCTGCTCTGGGAAGACTTCTGCTATGTGCATCAGGGTAGCCAACTAAGAATTAAGCTACAAAAAAATAAAAGAAATGCTGTTAGATATATTAGAAATGCTAAGCTAGTGTAAGGGTCTTAGTTCAATAAATGGATTTGGAGAAAACTAGCCCATGGTTTAGAGGAAATTAGAAGAGAGACTGGGTTCCTGGATCATGTCAAATGCTCCATGAATCTTTGTTGAATGAGTCCATGAATGAGTAAACATTACATTGAATGGACTCCGAGAAGAAAGGTATCTGCAGAGGACTGACTTTGATTGCATTGAAAGAGGATCACTTCCCCACTCCTATTGTGGTCTGAATGTTTGTGCTACTCTCAAATTCATACACTGGAACCTTAACTCCTAAGATGACGGTATTCAGAGGTAGCTCCTTTGTGAGGTGATTAGGTTATATAGTTAGGACATTTATGAATTAGTGGCCTTATAAAAGATGACCAGGAGAGGGCTGGAGAGATAGATCAGTAGTTAAGAGCATTGGCTGCTCTTGCAGAAGACCTGGGTTCAATTCCCAGAACCTACATGGTGGCTAACAATTGTACTTAACTCCAGTTCTAGGGTATCTGATGTCCTCTTCTGACCTCTGTGGGCGTTGCATGATGCAGGTGCACTTACATACATGCCAGCAATATACTCAGACACAAAAACAAAAATAATAAAATTAAATTAAATAAACAAAAAAATTTAAAACAATCCCAAGTAGAGACCCTTCACCTCTTCCTTCATGTGAAGGAAATATGGAAAGGCCCTATCTATGATAATGCCAGCCCTCAGAAAGTGAATGTGCTGGCACCTTGATTATGGACTTCCTAAATCCAGAAGTGGGAAAGATCAATGTTGCATTACAAGCCCCATGTTGAACACTTTATGATAGCCGCCCAGATGAACTGAAGCACCTTCCTTCCTGGCCTTGCTATACCCCCCCCCCCGAGTTTTCTGTCTTTTCAAAAGTTTCCAAAGTGTTCATATCATTGTTCTTAAAGTTTCTGTCCCTTACATTTAAGATGACTCAGTGAAGATTTGAGTCCTTAGGCCCAACTTTATCATCACTCCATTATGTATCTTTTATTTTTTATTGATGCTTTCTGTATTTCTTTTTTTTTTAATTATTTTTATTAATTTTATTTATTTTTGTATGTGTATGAATGTACTGTCTGCATGCAAGTCTGTGCACCCGTGTCATGCAACGCCGCAGAGGTAAGAAGAGGGTCTCGGAATCCCCTGGAACTGGAGTTCTCCTGGAATTGGAGCTTCAGACGGTTCTCAGCCACCATGTGGGTGCTGGGGATCGAACCTGGGTCCTCTGCAAGAGCGGTCGGTGCTCTTAACCGCTAGGCCATCTCTCCAGCCCCAATGCTTTCTGTATTTCATACATCATTTTCCAATTCTGTTCAGGCATATTTCCCTTTCCTTTCCCCCTACCCCATCCCACCCCATCCCAGATCATGCATCCTGCCATAACTGTCCTGCATCTTTCTCTCAGTTTTTTTTTCATTTTTTAACAATAAGTGATAATTTATGAGTACAAGCATCTTTCATGTAAAACTAATTTGCAAGCAGTTGTGCCCAAACCCACACAGCCCATGGGTCCCATCATCCAGCAGGGGGGGTCTTGTATGTTCAATTACATTGATCAAATGAGTGTCCAGAATATATTGCTGTAGTTTCACCATTCACCCCAATCACAGCCCTTACATTCTACCATGCCCCCTCTTCCACAGATTGTTCCCTAGGCTTAGAAAAGGGACACAGGTGGATGAGAAGCAAAACAGTCTACTTTCTCTGGAGTTGTTGTCTTGGACTCTGGTCAATTCTGGCTGTTTCCTTTCATGGGCTGACAGTTTGTCCATGAATAACCTTTCGATCCTACTAATGAAGCACAAGCAATTAGATATATAGGTATTTAAACAGCACTAATAGTTATGGTAGGTTACTTTGGTATAGACACATATGTTTGGATGGTATGTTAATCCATTAATTATATATTTTTTCCTGTTAAATATGACAGGGTCTTACTGTGGCTTATAACATCTCCTAACCTGTAGAGGATGTAAGCTTGTGGCATCAGCCGTGGGTCATTCCTCCAAGGAGAGAGCCAATAGCCAATTAGATTTGGGATATACAGGCATATGGCTGCCTCTGCCGCACAGTATTTCCAGGCAGGTGAGGTGTAGCTGGTGCTGATGGTGGAGTCTTGCTTGACTCAAGGAGACCTGTATTTGCTTTATTGGTTTAGTGGCCTTTGGTAACACTCTCTGGTATTCCAGAGGCCATCTGTACACTTGCATGTGTGGTCTCAATACATCTTTTCCATGTTAATGTCAGGTCTTCGGCAGCAGGGCCTTATCGCCTCTCTTCTTGCAGGTATCCCAGTTTAGAGGCAAGGAGCCTTTACCTTTTGTGGGGGCTTGGATCCCCTGGCCAACATCTCCTTGGTAGAATAATCCATTGCTGATGTCAGAGCTCCTTTATGAAGATCTCATTATGTATCTTTTAACAGATGTTCCTATGCAGACGAACACTTTATTAAAACAGGTGACATTTGACTATTTTAAGAATAATGAGCTAACTAAAGGAAATGGGTGTGACTACCCTCCCGGTGGCAGCTGTTTGTTGATAGACTCACAGTCATGAATTCTGACCCTAGTGCTCAAAGATAAACTCATCTAGAGTAATTTATTTCTCTGAAAGTCAGGAAAAAAAATCGAAGCTGTTCTCTGCTGCTAAGAAATCATAGGTACCTCAAACCCACTATAAGAATAGACTGTTTTATACTAAAATTCACATTTCCACACGTGTTTAACAGGATTTCTCTTTGGCATTGTGAATATTTGTCTATAATGGCTCTGTTTATGACACCTCTTTTTTTTTTTTTATTTATTTTTGTATGTGTATGAGTGTGCTGTCTGCATGTAGGTTTGTGCACCCGTGTCGTGCAATGCCGCGGAGGTCAGAAGAGGGTGTCGGATTCCCCTGGAACTGGAGTTCTCCTGGAGTTGGAGTTTCAGACGGTTCTCAGCCGCCATGTGGGTGCTGGGGATCGAACCCGGGTCCTCGGTAAGAGCGGTCAGCGCTCTCAACCGCTAGGCCATCTCTCCAGCCCATGACACCTCTTTAATTGAACATTTTTCAAGACATATTCTTTGCCTAGAAACATTAATATAGCTTATAGTTAGATCCTACTCCCTCGGGAGCCATGAGGGCTTTCTAAGGATACCTTGCACATTTCTCCATTAATTATGGTCTATTAGAGAATCTCAGGTTCTTTAATTATAACTAGTTGCAAACGTGAATGCCATATGGAAACTCTCATTCACCAGTGACACTTGTGGTTCACCCTACTCACCTCTGCTCATTTGAATCGTTTGTAACCAGGAGTCTCTACTCTCCTTCTCGACAAGCTTCTATGAAAGAATGCAGGAAGGAATTTAGTTCAGCTCTAGAAAAAATTAATGAACAAAAATGTTATTGATAAGTTTCACTTGTAGATACAAATAGGAACTCTTGTTTCATAGATAACATCCAAGAATGGCAGATAGCCAGTGAAGCCCCCATACTGCCCAAGTGTTTAGCTATGTTAAAAGATAGAGCTTCCCCAAGTATTGAATCATTGGCACAGTTGACATGACATAATGTCTGTGTTAACTCTACAGTTATCTTTAAATGATATCAAGTTGAAATAGATCACTCATCTATTGGAATTTTTCCTTGGAAGTTAAAAAGCATCATAATATAGTTTCTTTTTTGTGTACTTAGGCCAAGTTCAAGTTTATTGAATTGTGATGTTGAGAATTCATTACTGGTCTAATGATGACTCTAATAATAACTAATATACAAACTAATGGAGCAACCAATGAAGAGATAATCTTTTTAGCCCATTATATCAGATTGGTTAAATTTTATTAGTTAAAGATATATCTGTGATGCTTATAAAAAAACTAAACATAGTCAAATCCAAGTGTAATCTACTGTTCCACATAGAATTGAAATATAAAATTACCAAAGACAATTTGTGATTTTGGAATAAAGTCAATGCTTCTTATGTCTAAGAAAAATCATATGCACATATCCAATGTTTTATATAAAAATCTATATCATTATGACATCACAAGAAGAAGAAAGCTCCCAGATTTTTCTGTCCAGTCCTCAATTTTATCACAGCTCTTAAGACTTCAACATCCTTTTCATTTTATTTTATTTTATTTTATTTTATTTTATTTTATTTTATTTTATTTTATTTTATTTGGGGGGCTTTCTTTTTGAGACAGAGCCTCCCTGCAACCCCAGCTGGACTGGAACTCACTATGTAGACAAGACTGACATTTTACTCACAGAGGTCCACCTTCCTTTGCTTCTGGAGTACTGGGATTAAAGGCATGTGCCACCATGCCCAGCTCTTCAACATCTTTTTCATTTAACTTTTTCAATGGCCAGGCTCTGAAGTTTTCAGATAAAATTTCAGGTATTTTTTTTCTCTCAGGAAACAATTATATTTATCATAGATAATTTAGCAGTATCCTTCAGTTTCTTTTTTTTTTTTATTTTTTTATTTTTTTTGGTCTTTTCGAGACAGGGTCTCCCTGTAGCCCCAGCTGTCCTGGAACTCACTCTGTAGACCAGGCTGGCCTTGAACTCACAAAGATCGCCTGCCTCTGCCTCCCAAGTGCTAGGATTAAAGGTGCGCCACCACGCCCAGCTTTAGCTTCTAATTAAACCAAAAGTACTTTTCAATGTTTGTTGTTGATTCCAGTCATTCAATGTCTTGCCATTTCTTTGTCTTGACTTTCCTCCTTCCCCCTCATGCTTTGTTTGCCAGTGCCTAACACTAGATAGGAAAGATTTTAGAATGCCAAGCTTTAAATGTTTATTCTTTCCAAGAGAGCTGAGTTTCTTTTGTTCTAACAGACTTTTAATGTAAAAAAAAAAAAAGTCAGTTTAATACAAGCAGGCACTGGGGTGATTAACAGTGGCCTCTTGAAGGCTCATCTCTTCCCTGCTAACTATGACCCATAGTGTTGGTTCTTTAGGGATCTCTACTTTAAGCCATGGGATTATACCATGACCCACTTTCCTTGACACACGGTGTATATGGACCTCTGTCCTTCAGCTCTGTTCAGCTTCTCAGCTGGCCAGCTGTTCTTCAACATCAGTAAATGCTTCCAGAGGAAGAACAAAGACATTTGCTGGCAGGCCGGCCTTGCTGGCTTCAGTTCCTTCCTGGATCATGGCTGTTGAAGGAAGGCCTTTCCTTCCTTGTTGCTTTTTGGTGTCTTCAAATAGAATTTTATTCTCGTATTTAACTTGTTTTCATTTTCCTTGCCTGGAGCCTCTCTAATGCTATTGGGGAGAACAGACATTCCTACGTGGTTTTAAAATCCCTTCACCAATAATGCTTTGTTTGCCACTTTTAAAAAGTCAACTCTGGGAGGGAAAAGCAGTTTGTTCACTATGCAGACTTGGAAATTTAGAATTAGGAAAGGTAAATGATCCTCCCAAATTAGACAAGCACACCATCTTTCAGCCTGTTCCTTGACTCCTTTTACACCCTCACTTTCTTACTAAATACACCCTCTTTCACATCACATCCACAAGACTTAGTTTACTTATGAAGAATCCAAGATGTATTGACAGTTCCTATAAAATACTAAATTTAGTCCACTCACTCTTCAAGTTTTGTGGAGTGGTATTTTCCATTTTTCCCCCAAGAACATGAACTAAAAAAGATATTATTGAATTTAAAAACACATGCTTAAATCTCACATATATGACTCTAAACTTATTTTTCTATATTTTTTACAACTTAAAATGTTCTTTTCATAAGCCACAGAGTGTCAATAAATAAGAAAAATAATGGTTACATCTGAGAACTGTGTATTTAGCCTACAAATTACTATAAATGACCAAATCAAGTCTAGTATATCCATCTATTTAACATATCTGGGCATCTAACTGCTATAGTTGAAACTAATTGAATTTTCAGAAAACTTACTATCCCAGACATAAAGATCCCAGACATAAAACTTGAACTACTTCTTGCCCTATCTCCTTATGGTGGTATACTATGGTTGATGATATTCAGGGTTAATCATATTTGAGAAAAGTCTGGACTGGACTAGAGAAACTTGTTTGAAAAAATTAGTCATTAATTTAATCATCCGAAGTGAAGTTCTATAATATTTGATTGTGAAAAAAGAATAATTAGTTACCATGGGAACCATTTTTTATGCCCACTAAGTCCCCAGCATGCAGGGTGCATGGTATTTTTGTTCTAATTATCTCATTTCCCCTTCATAGCGAACCATGTAAGTAGGCCTTGGTATATATATCTTACAGACTAAATAAACAAATATCAGAGAATTACATTAACTTTCATTAAGACACCCAGCTTACAGGAAGTCTAATAATGATTACGATTGGTCTTGACATGCCGTGTTATCAAAGCATATGACTGTTCTACCAGTTATCTATCAGCTCCTACTACATGAGCTGAAAGGATTTATATACTGCTTCATGGTCCAGGGGTACAGTCCATCACAGCAGGAAAGTTGTGGAAACAAGAGGTTGAAACAGCTGGGCACATTGCAGGAGCCGAAGATTGACGAATGCATCCTGCTGCTCAGTTTCCTTTCTCCATTTATACAGTCCAGGATCCTACCTAGGGAATGGTGCTACCACAGAGGGTGAGTCGTCCCACTGTAATTAATGTAATCAAGATAATACACCACAAACATGCCCAAAGACCAGTCTCCCAGGTGATTCTAGATTTCATGATCAGATTGACAATACTAAACCATCACTCTGTTCTATAGTATTAATACGTATATAGTTGCTTTAGGCATGGCTATTATAAATCTCATTATGTAGTTTTACCCGGTTATAAGTGAAGCAAGCATATACTGTTATGCAGAGGTAATATATAGTCTGCCTTTTCTAGGAGTTTGAATATAAAGAAGAGCATTGAGTTAAGGTTGTTGAAAGGGACATGGGATAACAGAGACTAGTTTGTTATTTAAAGCTGAAGTCCAGGGAGTGTATTAATTTTCTAACGGAAAGGTATCCACATGCAGGGGGAGAGAACCCTGTGAGAAGGGGGCAGCATCCCAGAAGTACCAGAGGGGAAGTGAAACTGGAGTCTCGGGAATTTGTTTGGGGTAGGAAAAGTGTTTCTTCCTAAGCAGCAGAAAAAATGGCACATGCTACAGAGGACTCAAAGGCCCTGGATTTATCCAAATTTTAAGAAGTAATGAAGTTGGAGGTATTACTGTTCCATGATGTCGTTCTTCTTTACTTATAAATTAGCTTTTTGCTCTTTTAGGAATGATGGCATCATACTGAGCCTTCCGAGCTACAGACAAAGGACTTGTTTTCTGACAGCACAGCAAAGGTCATGGGCATCACCCAGTTTATTAGGTTCCCCTCACTCTTCAAGTTCCTTGGGGGGGGGGCATGTAGCAGATCCTGGTGCGTGTTTGCACAGAGAATGGGACATGTTAAAAGAGAAGAAATGACCCAGGTATCTTCATCTAGTGACTGAAAAACAAAATGTACAATACAATACCATTCAGTGATGATAAACTTGCTTCAACCCAGCACCTCACATAACCTGCTGAGTGAAGAGAGACAATGGTGGAAAACTACATAGTACATGATTCCCATCATATGCAATCTCCAGAAGAGATGGACCCCCACTGGCATAGAGCAGTGGAGTGGCCTGGTGAGACTGAGAATGTGGGTAGACTGGGTTATAAGCATGTCAGATACTTTCGACTTCATAGACTCATTTTCCAGTGCTTTAGAGTCAAGATATTTCTCTCCTTAGATTATCTGGAAGATAGGGCACTTAGACAAGAAAATTGTGACATATGAAAGGGAACAGCCAAGGGCCAGGAACAAAAATGTCCGTGGAGAACTGAGTTCTCACTATGACTAAATGTGGAATTTAGTCTGTGGCGCTCTTCCCATGTTACATGAAGGTTTTGGCCTCGTCGGTTTCTGTTGGCTGTTTTCTGGCTTTTCTGTTAGTTGTCTCCTTCTTGATCTCTTTCAGGAGTTCCTCTTCCCTTCTCCATCTCTCAGGTGTTCAGCTTTCCCTTGAATATCTTCTCACATTCCCTTTGGATGGATTCATCATTCACCTGTACCCTGATTCACACTGGTACCCAAGTATCAGCAGAGATGAAAACCAAGTTTCTAACAATGTGCTGGGCATTTTTACCAGTAAAGTCTATTTGGTAGCTGTCTCTGAAGCACTGTGTGCTGAGATGAACTCAGAATCCTTCCCTCCACTCTCAGCCTTGCCTTTCTTCCCACCCTCTGTGAACTGGCTCAGCAACTATGCTAATCAGCACTAATTTCTTCCTCTTCCTTGCACTTCTTTCTCCAAACAGCTCTCAGATCCAACCCCTTGCCCATTTTTCATTGTTTCTGCCCTTTGAAGCCTCAACGTTTCCCTTTTCCGATGTAAAAGACTCCTATCTGGCATTAATCCACTGCTTTCTTTGTCTTGAAGCAGGAATGTAACCAGATAAACTCCCAAACCTACTCACTATTTTCAGTTCAATTAAATAGATTTCAAAGATGCCCAGCACTTCCACTTAGCCCTACCTCAGCCCCCCATGCCGGCTTCGCTACTCACTTTCTTTCCTTCATGTTAACCATTTTGCATCGTCTCCATGCTTGAAGAACTTGCAGTCTAGAAAACGGAAAGGAAAACTGTGATCTGAAGTCTAACATTTTTAACACTGACATTACCTTCCAGACAAAGTATACTGACAGTGATAAACATAACCACAGAATCGAAATTTTAAAAAAACGTTTTTGCCGGGCGTGGTGGCGCACGCCTTTAATCCTAGCACTTGGGAGGCAGAGGCAGGTGGATCTTTGTGAGTTCAAGGCCAGCCTGGTCTACAGAGCAAGTTCCAGGACAGCTGGGGCTACAGGGAGACCCTGTCTTGAAAAGACCAAAAAATAAAAATAAAATTAAAATAAACTTTTCTGGTGAAATTTTTAGAATCTCCTAATGCATAATGTAACATCTGCAAATAGGAATAATTTGGATTTTTTTTCCTTTGAGTAGTCTTTTGATTTCCTTCTCTTGTCTTATTGCTATAACAAGGGTTTTTGCATTATATTGAAAAGAGTGGGGATTGTTGCCAGCCCTGTTTCATTTCTAGTTTTTTTTTTTTTTTGGTCTTTTCGAGACAGGGTCTCCCTGTAGTCCCAACTGTCCTGGAACTCACTGTGTAGACCAGGCTGGCCTTGAACTCACAAAGATCCACCTGCCTCTGCCTCCCAAGTGCTAGGATTAAAGGCGTGCGCCACCACGCCCGGCTCATTTCTAGTTTTATTGGAGATGTTTCAAGGTTTTCTTCATTGATAATGAAGATGTTGGTCATGCATTTGCCATATATAACTTTATTATGTTGCAGAGAATAAGCAATCTCCTGGTGCCTAGCCCCAGTTGATACATCTACAATGTAATCCCGTACCTAGGACTCAGGGAACCTCCAGAAGACCAGAATACCCGAGTTAAAGGGTGTGTTCTAGACAGGATAGGGAAGCTGAACCTGTGAAATCTGCACGTTTACCTGAAGAAGACCCACATAATGACAACATCTGTTGACGTGCTGATGTGGATGAGAGAAATTTCACAGGGTCCCATCTCTAGATGAAGACCTACAGGGAAACAACAGAGGCTGGGAGGGAGAATCCATTTTTCTCAGAGACTAAATCCCTGATAGGTTATCTAATCCCAGTGATCAGTCCTACACACATGAGCACCACCCGTGGATTCAGTGCATTATTTATATGTTTATAAATAAATGTATAAACATATTATTTATGTTATACTTATAAACATATTTAAAATATATTATTTATAAATATATAAGTATCTATAAATATTTGTATGTGTATGTAGCAATAGTAATTAAAGAAAAGGACAAGAAATTGAGAGGGAATGGGAAGAATGTGGGAGGAGCTGGAGGGGGTGGAAATGATGTAAACACAATACTCATACATGAAATTCTCAAACAGATTAAAGTACTTTGGGGGGATGGGAAGTACTATAATTGACATATGGTCCCTGCTCATGGGAATCTTCTATATCTGAAGTGGTTTTAGTGAGAAGTAGAATCGTTTGCAGTAAATCTTGCATGAGGAGATGGAAATTACCAGATAGAAAAAATGAAGGCAAGAACCTTCCAGGGCAGAGCGATGTCCAGCAGCACAGCAATTGGCAGGAGTGACACCCGTGTCTTAGTCTCCATTTCAAATGTTGAGTTAGACAGAGAGCAAGCAGTGCCTAGATATTTGTCAAGTGAATGGTTGAGTAAACAGTGTGCTCTTCTGGCAATTTATATAGAGTCTTTGGGTCAGACTTTTCATTTCTAGTATGAAAGAATTGGACTAGGACTCCCTTGGGCCCATTCCCAGGCCTGCAATTTGACTTGCGCTCGTCTATTTCCTGTGCTGCAGCTCTCCAGCTTGTGCCCACATTGATCCACAACTTGCCCCCTCCCCAGTGTTCCAATATAACAGGAGCTGGTAGGATCTTTGATATTATTTTTTAATGTCTGAATTTAACACCCTCTGGTTCTTAAAAGAAAGCATTAAAATGAAGATGCCATCAGTTAAATGTATAAAAGCTTTGTGCAAAATGAAGATTATAAAGGAGAAATATATTTCTGAAGGATACAGGAGAATTCACTTTAATATAGTTTTATCTGTAACAGTGCAATAGTGTACTGTTATCCACTGAGATTTGGTTTCAGAACCTCCTGTTATTTTGAGCTTTTATCCTCTGACATTCGATCCTTCAGTACATATTTTCATCAGACCAATGTCTTTTTTCACATAAACCTACAGTCATCTAATAGCCCAGGAGCTTGAGAAAGAGCTGCGGATTGGTGGGCAGGGCCCTAAGGCTGCTAATCTTTGTGCCAAGAAGCCTGAGGTTTCTAGATGTGGTCAGGTCAGAGCTCTTCAGCTGCAGTGCCTGTGCTAACTGCCTGGCTGGAGATGTCCTCAATTCAATTTGTGGCAATTAGTTTGACAGAAGAAAATGCAGTGGAGTGGTGCATTAAATCAGATCCTCAGAGAGAAATCTTCATTACCCTTACTTTCTTATCCTTCAATTTTAAAATGATGAGAAAGAAAATAGACCAAATGGGAAAAAGAGGCATGCATGGACCAGCACAGCAAGCAGTGGAAGTTAAAATGCAGTATTTAAGGAAGAAAGGCTGTTGGGGACAGAGGATATTGCAGCTAAGGGCCTTGGGAAACAGGCTACCTTATGCTTTCTCCCAATGTCTCTTCATCCTGTGGGAAGTGTGGTCCCAAGGAAGCTTTTGGACCAAGATTGTCATGGAGATCCTGGGAAACATTTTATTTTAACACCAAGCCTTATAGCCTAGCCCTTAATATGATGATGTGGAATTGTGCGGCATAAAGAAATTATATGGCCTTGGGCTTTTGAAATGAGCTGAAGATTCTGGTAACATCTTAACCACTTTCTGATTATTTTGCAAAGCATGGAATGAACGTGCTTCAATATAATGATGAGGGTGGAAATGATCTATTTTTCAGCTTCACAATCCTCATAGTGATTGAATACTTTCATTACTTCTAAAAATCAAAGTCACTAAAGTACATTTTGTATAGAGCTATAAACCCTTGACTGTGCAGTAATGTTCAATTACATTGCCTTTTTCAAAAAAAAAATCAGCTAACTTGTATAAGGAACTATGTGTCACTTCACGAAGCAATGCTGTGTTCTACTTTGCTGAATTTCAATCATTTTGATATTGTTTAAAATAAGTTCCTTAAAAGATTTGCATTACTATACTGCAGTAATGTCTAAAACTATGTAGCTTTGAGTTAAACTCTTTCTGCTTGCTGTACTTGCTTTGGGGAAGCTTTGATAAATTCTGTTCTCTCTAGGGCCAAGACTAAAATAACTGGGATTGGGTGTCGCTTCCAAGTCCAGTGCATTGGATTCTGATGATAAGAAACCTAAGTTAAGTTGTCTAAGTGGCCACAGTCTGAAACTTTTCGGACATCCATTCATTTGGCAATTAGTGGCTATGCTAAAGATATTTAATTGACTCCTTTAAGCAGAGGTGGTAGCCAAGCTATATGAGTGATTCAAGCAATAATCCAGTGAGACAGAGACTGTCACCACAGTGCCCTGAAGAATCTGTGTCCACACATCATCTTCGTTCTCTTCTGCCTGGCCACTGGTATCTTCACTTATCATCATAGTCCCTCTATAAATTTGCATTTTCTACAAAGAGCTCACTCTTATTGACCTTGGTGGTTAGGTAAACTTACAAAATGTTTATAATCCAATGTCTGAAGTTAAGAAATTTAACCCTATGACAGTCTGCTTAAAAACTATCTGGGAACAAAACTTCTTTTAGCAGAAGCATCATAGAAGAGAAGATGAACCACATGGTAGTCAAAATAGTGTGTGTGGTTTCCCAGTGAAATGAGGTGGGGGAAGCAGCCAGAGTCTGTGTTCTTGCTTTGCATTCCTGCTCAAGAGATGCTGCTTCTCACTAGGGAATTAGCAAACTCCTCAGCCATATGAACTCTGGTATAACATGTATCACATCTACGTATGAAAGTATCACATCAACGATAATCCCTATACTCTCTATGGTTTCCCTGGACCAAATCTCAAATCTTATTTGTTTTATATCCAACAAGTGCCTGGCTCACGTAGGCAGGTAGAAATATTGATGAATATGGCCTCCCTTCCTCACACACTGTCACTGGAGCCTTGCTCCCATTTTGAAGGACAGTCTCTCTCCTGCCTGATCCTGTTCCTCACCTATCCCCATCCTGTTCCTACCCTTCCTGCATCTGGAAAACTTCTGATTACTTTTCAGGTCTGAGCTATCTCTAGGCATACTCTCTACTCACAAGACTTCTGCATAGATTGCTTCTTTTCTCAGAGTTTTGTAAAGGCATTTGCCTCAAAGCCTGACTACCTGAGGCTGATCAATGCAGTCTGTCCTCTGATGTCCACATGGTGAGCAAACATGCATGCACTCACACTAAGGACATAAATTATTTAAAATTAATTATTTTGATTAAAGTTTCTGTAAGTAGACTTACCTGCCTAACCTAATCAGGAAATGGAAAAAAATACCTATGAGAATAATTATTCAAAATGCAGTTTATAAACATACTATTATAAATTTTCATTATATTTGTCCTGATTCCTAGCAAGTGTCCAAATAATAAAAAGCTAATGGATATTAAGATATTCTATCCTTCATCTTTGAGCAGATGATGAGTCTCTTGCCTTTATTATAAATAATGGGGTAGAAAAATAAAATCATTGAAATTTTTGAAATCACATATTTTTCTAAATACTGGTAAGTATAAGCTTTGATACCTTTTCTTATATATTTTTGGTTTTGTCATATATATTCTGTTCTGTATTTCTTTACCCTCTATTGCCCAATTTGGAAATATTTTATAGGTTTTAAATTCAATTCTTAGTATCAGTTACTGTTGGGATGAATTGTTTCTTACCATAACATTTATGAAACTAAAACCAAGCAAAAATATTTTCTGGAAAATAACTACATAAGTTTTATACATTTTATTTGGAAACTAATTCAAATAAACAAAAATTAATGTGTTCAAGAAAATTTCAAAATTGAAATACTACATATTTGATACTATTAAAGAACTATTGTAATTTATAGCTATGATATTATCATTGTGGTTATTATTTTAAAAGATTTCTTAGCTGGGCATGGTGGCACTCCTTTAATCCTAGCATTTGGGAGGCAGAGGTAGGCAGATCTCTGTGAGTTCAAGGCCAGTCTGGTCTACAGAATGAGTTCCAGGCCAGCTGGGGCTAAAGGGAGAACCTGTCTCAAAAAGACCAAAAAAAAAAAAAAAAAGATTTCTTATGTTTTAGAAATCTCTCCTTAAATAATTAGGAATGAAATTATAGGAGTACCTGGCATTTGCTTAAAATAATAAAACAGAAAAGAAAGCAACTCGACAGATCAAGATTGGCCAAGAGTTAATAATTATTGAAGCTGTGTGTCAATTACATTGAAGTAGATATAATATAATATCTATTTTGCATATGTTTGAAATAATTCACAATATAAAGTTAGAATAAGGAAGTTTTCTCTCTTTGAGTAGATAGCTTAAGCCAAGAGAAAATTAATGTTTTTCATTTTCCTAAGTAAGAACAAAGATTTTAGAATGCCAGTTTATGAAAATCCTTTCTCTGGCATTATGAAAGCTTGTTGCAATTGTTTAGATATATCTTCTTTGACATTGATTTCGTTAACTTCCTTTAACATCCACTCAGCTAAATGTATGTGTCTGAGAAGCAATTTGTGGCTTTTTTTTAGGATTGTGGAAAAAGGATACTACAGTGAGCGAGATGCTGCAGACGCAGTCAAGCAGATCCTGGAGGCTGTCGCAGTAAGTAGGAAATGCTAGAGTGTGTGTTTAACTCTTGGTCCTCTCTCCTCTTTACAGTTGTCATTCAAGAAGTGCAGAGCTGCGGTAGACCATACAATTTAAGACAAAGGTACATGAGGTATTACTAGAAAACATGCTTAATAAATATACATTTCAACTGATTACTCAAACTCAAAAGATGCACCCAAACTTTATAAGTTTGCTAAAATAGTTTCCTTTTTATTATTATAACTTCAGACTAGATTCTACTGTCTTTAGTTGTTCTTTACCTCTTTCTAATTTCCTGAGTTTCTTTCTTTGTTGATTTTATTGTTTTATTCAGTTTGTTTGGGGAGTGGAAGAAGGTTTGTTGTGTGACACTGTTCCTGGGAAGACATGAACAAACCTCTGCTCACCCAGATAGACGACCTATGACAGAACAAAGTAAGACACCAACAAAACCTTACTTGGTGAACCAGTGAGTTTTACTGAGGGTTACTTACAAGAGTATAAGTGAAGAGTTGCTTATAAGAACGTAAATAACACAGAGAGAGTTGCATCAGCTGGTGACAGCTGGAACCCAGGAAACCTGGAGCTCATTGCACAACCTGCTGCTCAGTGGGTTGTGGAGTGTCCTTGCATTTCTTGCAGACAGGACAGTTTGGCTGGTCTGAGCCTGGTCTAGGCAGCCCAGCTTGCCTGAGAGTTTCTCTCAGCAGTCTTTGGAGCTTAAATATGCTTTGGAAGGAAAGGGCCTGGTGAGCCTGGTCAGAGCTAGGCACCTCCTAAAGCTTTTGAGCTGTTGACTTCCTTTTAGAACATCCTGTTGTTTTACCTAGGAGGAAATTGCTACATAACAAATTTAAACAAGATAAATAGAGGTCCCAAAGCAGATTATTGATTTTTCTTTCAAGACAAGAAATTAGTGAATTTTGCCAGGTATGGTGGTGCACACGGCCTTTAATCCCAGCACCAGGGAGGCAGGGGCAGGTGGATCTCTGTGAGTTCAAGGCCAGCCTGGTCTACAGAGTGAGCTCCAGGCCAGCTGGGACCAGCCAGAGACGCTGTCTCAAAAAATACCCCCCCCAAAAAAAGAAATTAGTGAATTTGAAGAAAACAAACCTGCCAGTTTTATTTTTTTCAAAGGAACATATAAATTAAAATATTACAGTGGAGTACTACTTTATAAATTAAAGTGGAAACAAATGTACACGTTTATGAATATTCAAATTTGAAAATCTTGTTTGGACATCAGGGAGTAGATGTCCATGTGAAACCAACTACATGGGCTACAATCTTCCCATATAGTCTGTTTCTAAGATTTATTTTTATTCTTAACTCTGTGTGTGTGTGTGTGTGTGTGTGTGTGTGTGTGTGTGTTTCCCCACAGAGGCCAGAAGAAGTTGTCAGATTCTCTGGAGCTGGAGTTATAGGTGTGGCTGCTGGGGATTGAACACTGGTCCTCTGCAAGAGCAGCAAGGTCTCAAGTGTTGAGCCATCCTTCCAGCTTTAGTCACTGCTTTCTAACACCTTCTGGGATACCTGAGTGATTCATTCCCAGGCATAAAGCCAAACAACTTATTCTCTGAACAAACAAAAAGAGTCCAATGGCAGATGGTTTTAGAATCAATTAAAAAGACAAGTCTATAAAATCTTCCCCGAATTAATTACACTAGTATTTAATTAGATACCTAACTAAAATGTCATTCAGTATCTTAAAGCACCTGACATA
This sequence comes from Rhizomys pruinosus, assembly GCA_009823505.1. NCBI lineage: Eukaryota > Metazoa > Chordata > Mammalia > Rodentia > Spalacidae > Rhizomys > Rhizomys pruinosus. The sequence continues at coordinate 639,756 of VZQC01013506.1, forward strand.
ACAAATACAAACACATGTCATACTATGCTCACAATAAAAACAAAAGAGTGGACTTTCTGTGTAAACAAGAAGATCTGAATTCAAATGCCCAGTACCCAGGTTTAAAACTAAGCTTTGCCACATGTCCCTCTAACCCCAGCATTGGGGAGTGGAACTAAGAGGATCTTGGGAAAACCTTGGCCAGACAGCCTAGCCTAAACAGTGAGTTTCGTATTCAGTGAGAGATTCTTTCTCAAAAAACTAAGATTGAGGGTGGGCTGACACGATGGGTAAAGGTGCTACCCACAAAGCCAGCAGACCTGAGTTGGATCCCCAGGACCTACATGATAAAGAGGGCCGACTCCCATAAGTTGTCCTCTAACACACAGACACACACAGACACAGACACACACACACACACACACACACACACACACACACACATGCGCACACAAAAAAGAGGAAAAAACACTGGATGGGATGCCATCTTACTGTAAAGGGCACAGTGCAGGTCCTTTACATGAATTCTGAGTAAACACTGGGGAGAGTGCTATAAGAAGTTATCTCTTACGTGTGCACTGCAGATCTTACTTGTACCCATCCTATCATATGAGATGTTATTTCCTACGTGTGCACTGCAGATCTTAGTTGTACCTGTCCTATCATATGAGATGTTATCTCCTGCCTGTGCACTGCAGATCTTAGTTCTACCCGTCCTATCATATGAGATGTTATCTCTTGCTTGTGCACTGCAGTTCTTAGTTGTACCCGTCCTATCATATGAGATGTTATCTCCTGCGTGTGCACTGCAGATCTTAGTTGTACCCGTCCTATCATATCCCTGCTGTGCTCAAGAGCAGCTCCCTTCCAGATTATTTCACCACTCCAGTTCCTTGGCCTTGCAGAACGTTGGCATGGCTTTCACCTCCTCTGTTCCACTTCTCTCCTCATATCTACCTTTTGTACTTCAGTCGAATTTTACTTCAAGCATCCAGGAACTGAATCTCACTCCTAACTGCTGAGACAGTTTCTGGCCTGTATTTTTTTTTAATTTTTAAATTAATTTTATTTATTTCTGTATGTGTATGAATGTACTGCCTGCATTCAAGTTTGTGCACCCGTGTCGTGCAATGCCGCAGAGTTCAGAAGAGGGTCTCGGATTCCCCTGGAACTGGAGTTCTCCTGGAATTGGAGTTTCAGACGGTTCTCGGCCGCCATGTGGGTGCTGGGGATCAAACCCGGGTCCTCTGTAAGAGCAGTCGGTGCTCTTAACCGCTAGGCCATCTCTCCAGCCCATCTGGCCTGTATTATTTATTTATTTATTTATTTATTTATTTATTTATTTTTATGTGTATGAATGTATTGTCTGCATGCAGGTCTATGCACCCGTGTCGCGCGATGCCGCGGAGGTCAGAAGAAGGTCTCAATTCCCTTGGAACTGGAGTTCTCCTGGAACTGGAGTCACAGACGGTTCTCAGCCACTATGTGGGTGCTGGGGATCGAACCCTGGTCCTCTGCAAGAGCGGTCGGCGCTCTTAACCACTAGGCCATCCCTCCAGCCCCCTGGCCTGTATTTTTAAAACCTCTTTCTGTTTGCTTCCATGCCCCGTTCTTAAATCTGTTTCTAGAATTGTCCCTTATAATTGCTGTTTTTGTTTTGTCAGGTCTAAGTTCAGGAATGACAATTTCATGCACACAGTAAACTCTCGTTTTTAAACATCAGTCCCTCTATAGACAGTGACATGCTTTGTCCGGATCAGGCAGGCAGCAACTTCAGAGTCAGAACTAAATTCGGTTCCTTTGTGCATGAGCTTGGGCACATCCCTAAATATTACCCTTAAGCCTTAATTTCTTCTAAAACAGATATAACATGCAACCTAACAGGGTTGTGGAAAATACTGAGAAAATGTCCACAAGTCATAACAATGTTCAAAAGGGGAGAAAAGCAGGATCAACTTCAGACTCATTCGATCCATTTGGTTGTTAGATGTTATTTTCTGTATAAAGAGAAATTGATTGCACAAATGCATTCAGCTTATGAAACTTCAGCACATTTTTGTATATTTTAATATATGTGTATTACATCAGTTAAACTTTAAAATCAATGTATGCTGATGATTTAGAATGCTACATACTTACAACGCGTATTAATCCTCACTCAGGTCAGCATGCTGTGTAGGTATATTTGAAGTTTATCAGCTGGATTTAAAGGCTTTCATGTTTCTCTGTCATCTACTGTTGTCTATCAGACAAGTGTTTTTCTAACTGGCACCCATGTTCTGTATTACATGGCCCAGGTGTAGGGATGTGAATGGAGAAGACACCTGTGCCCTCAACACTAACTCCTCTTCTTATGCTCCCCTACTGTTGGACCTTGGTACTATTCGGAGTCATTGTTCTGAGTACCCCTGTGTTTCTGTCAGCAAAAGTAACAGAGTACACACAGTCAGGCTGCATTTTATGAAAGGCTGCAGAGGACTGCCAAGAAACCCAGCCATGTTAACCGACCAAGAGTCCCATGCTGGACTCCCAGTAGCCAGCTGTTGCCATCATTTCCATAGGGAGGGTTGAAGCTTCTTACCCATTTCTTCATGTCTCTTCTGAGAATTTTCTGGTTTGAGCTTGCATAGGACTTTTGAACTCACCACTGCTGTGAGTTCATATGAGTACCCGACCAGCTGTCTAGAAAGCTGTTTTGTTGTGGTCATCCACTTCCTCTGACTCTTACAGGCTTCCCACCTCCGCTTCACAATGATCCCTGATCCCTGAGCCTTGGGAGGCAGAAGTTTGATATACAGTGCCCCACTCAGGGATAAATACTCTGCAGTCTCTTCTTCTCTGCCTGTTGGCCAGTTGTGGATTTCTGTGTTAATCACCTTCTGTTGTATAAGGAAGCTTCTCCAGTGAGAGTTGAGAGATACCCACTCATCTATGGGTATAACACTAAGTCATTAAGAGTCAGTTTAATATGATAACTATTTAGCAGAAAATTAGTGATCTGTTTAGCCTCAGGTTCCCAAGTCTGATACCAGTGTCAGGTATGGGCTACAGTAGCTGGACCCACACTGAAGGACTTTTAGAGACACAAATTAGACTCTATAAGATAGATAGATAGATGATAGATAGATAGATAGATAGATAGATGATAGATTGTAGATAGATAGATAGATAGATAGATAGATAGAGGATAGATTATAGATAGATAGATGATAGATAGATAGATAGATAGATAGATAGATAGATAGATAGATAGATGATAGATTGTAGATAGATAGATAGATAGATAGATAGATAGATAGATAGAGGATAGATTATAGATAGATAGATGATAGATAGATAGATAGATAGATAGATGATAGATAGATAGATAGATAGATAGATTAAACATTAAATTGGGTGGGAAGCAATAAGGAGCAGGGGATAGGAGAGAGTATCTCAATACTGTCAAATTATATTAAAATTGCTAAAATTCAATTAAAAATCAGCTCACCTTGCAGCTAGAGTGACCATGACTCTGCTTTACCCCCTGACCTTTTTTCTCAACTCCTGTTTCCTCTCCTATCCAATTTTCCCTCTCTTAGGCTCAAAAAAGTGACGTGTGACCCACATCCTGTTCTGTATTAACGTGCTACAGTAAAAAACCCATCTGTATTTTCCTCTCAGTCACTATACATACCACTTCCTCACATCTTCCTCTTGTACTCACGCTAGCTGACAGGAGATGTGTTTGATGACTCCCTCATTCTCTAAAACCAGCAGAGAGCTTGCACAATGCTGCCTCGGTTGTTTTCATCTTGACACTACCATTCAACTGTTTCCTAAAGTATTCAAGTTCATCCTTGATTAGATTACCACTCAGTCCACCTGTCAAGTCTTGCTAATCTACTTCCAAGGAACAACGTGGGTTTGACCATTTGCTTTCATTTCACTGACTCTTGGTTAGTATTCCTATTACTTTCCTCTCACAATGATGCAGAACCTAAAATTTACTCTCCACATCCACAGTTACGATGCAGTAATGAGCCGATTGTATCATTGTCATGATTAGAGCACCAGTGGCCTCTGATCCAGGCTGAGCGTGGTGGAGGAGGATTCCTATCCCAGCACTTGGGGGGCAGGAGCAAGACATTGTGATTTTTAGCCAAGTGAATGCTACATAGCGAGTGCTAGGCCAAGCTGGGCTACACAATGGTTCAGAGAAAGAAAAAAGGAGGAACCAAGAAAAGAAAGAAAATCAAGCTTCCTTCTGGTGTCCTGGAATAGCTTCCATATTCGGGATCTTTCCCATAGCTCATTTCACTACATTGACTGACACTTTCCTTTACAGTGCTTGAGCCACGCTGGCTTTTTTCTGAACTTAAAGGAATATAAGTTAATTTCCATCTAAGGGAGCCTATTTTTCCTGGGCTTGGAGCCCTCATTCATTACATCCATTTGTTACTTAACATTTTTCAGGTGTCCACTGAAGGGTAATTGCTCTAGAGTGACCATTCACTCTTCTAAACCAGTCGCCAAGCTACCCTCAATTCTATAACATGAGTAGTTGTCTCTTTGAATCTTCTAATTGTCTGCAGTTGTACATTAATTTATCTGTTCAGTATTTATCATCTGATTCCACAAAGAAGGAACTTTGTGCCTTTCTGCTCTTTGCCCTGTGACCACAGCAGTGCCTGGTATAGGAGGCTCTCAAATTTTACCACGTGAGGAAATGAAGACACATCCAAACACCCCCTCATAGGCAGCAGTACTTTATATTCCTGTGTTGAGACATGCTCTGAACATACTTGCCATGATGTTTGACTGATTTCGTATGAAGCAGAGGGCTATAGCTTGCCTCTGTGGGTGAAATCATGTCCCTGCTCCCGCTTTCCTATTCTGTTCCTTTTCTGTGATTTGAACCCCACAGTTTTCCGTATGTTCTTTCTGGCTGCCTCTACTCGTTTAGCTAGCTATTTTGGTTTAGATTGCTCTTTTAGTTTATCACAGTAAACATGCTTCAATTTAGTGATACTGTGGGTAGCTGACAGAAGGAACTCTGTGCTCATCCAGAGAATGAGAAATGGATGTTCTCAGCATCAGAATTTTCCACTTACCGGAGTTATACCAATTAAGGAATGAGTGGTCTGGGTCCAGATGCTCCAGATGGGATGTCTCACTTAGACCAGAGGGACTAGAGCCCCTAGACCTCCATTCTAGGTCTGCAAAGCTAAGTTCATTCTGTCAATTCTGTGTTTTTTAATTATTATTTTACCCACTCACAGAATTCAAGTTTAGGTACATTAGAGTCAAACATTTCTAAACAAACTTTGGAGAGACCACTGAAAAAGAAGCTAAGGGTTAGCTTAAAGAAAACATTAAAATCATTTTCCTAAGTGTTTCTCAGGTAGAAAGCAAAGCAAATTTAAACTTATAAGAAATGGTTGACATTCATGAAATGGCTTATTGTCAGCTACAAAGCAATAGATAGGAGACAGCTGGGAGCTCAAAGTAATCTGTAGAGCATCTCACAGTTCCTCCGGAGCACACAGGGAAAAGACTGTATCTAGGCTGACTGTTGAAAACAAAGAAGCAGAAAGCGGACTGAGAAGTTGGGCTGTATGGTACAGGTAAGACTGGATCCTCATGCAACATGACTTGCTCTCTTTGCTCTCTTTTCTTCCCATATATTTTTTCAGTATTTCTCTGACTCTAACATTACTATTTTTGCTTGTTTTTTTTTTTTTTTGCTTGTTTGTTTTTAATAGTATTTGTGAGAGCTTTTAAGTGATTTTGAAAGATGTTTTTCCATTGGGATTTAGATTAACTCAGTCAGCCTTTGGGGGCAGATCCTTAAGATTCTGTGAAAGTTATTTCTTGTAGAAATGAGTTCCTGTAGTTACTGGTTAAGTGCCCCAGGCCACTTTGAACATCTCGGAAAAGTCACCTTGTCCTAGCACAATGCCAGCCTTGGTAGAGACAGCAAGAGAATATTCCATCCTCCCCACATCTTCCACTGCTGCCACCCTCTGCAGTCTCCCATCCTGCCCAGCTTACAGCCTCTGACAGCCTGCTGGGCTCCACTTCCAAATACCATCCTGCACTGCTTTCCCACACGAGTGCAGCCTTCCTTCTCTTAACCTAGCCACAATTTCAAGGCATGATGTTAGAGCCTAGAGGAAGCTGGACATGTGGAGTACAGTGCTGAGTTATTAAAAACTATAAGGAAATGACTATGTTAAATCTGTTCTTCCAGCACATGACTCTTTGCTTAGAGTTGTGGGAGGGTGGTGACCAAGAATTATAAGCAAAAGTGTTGACACCTTTAAAATGGTGGAAACCAATTGCATATTCAAACATCAAAATAATAGGTAGTTGAAGATGGGAAGATGCCTAGAGTGTCTGTAAAAGCTGGGCCTGGCCATGTGTACCTGCAATGCTAGCACTAAAGAGGAAAAGGGGGCACAGAGGCAGGGGGTCCCAGGGGCTTTGTGTCCACTTAGTCTAACCCATCCGTGAACTTGAGTTCCAGTGAAAGGCACTGTCTCAAAATTACTGTGGAGAGCCATAAAGGAAAGCTCCCTACATTGACCTCTGGACTCCATGTGCTCAGGAGTGTACACACGTACACACACACACACACACACACACACACACACACACTGTATAAAGATTCAGGAAGGGGCTAAAGAAATGGCTCAGCAGTTAAAAGCACTGGCTGCTCTTGCAGAGGACCCGGGTTCAATCCCCTGCACCCACATGGCAGCTAACAACTGTCTGTAACTACAGTTCCAAGGGAATTTGATGCTTTCTTCTGACCTCCATGGGGATTGCATGACACATAAAATAAAAATATATATATTTTTTAAAGATTCAAAAAAAGACAAAATAAAGTGCTTGGGTTAAAATGTTTAATATATGAGGAGCACAATTTGGACTTGACATGGGCGTGGGTAGAGCCATAAGGATGAATCTGAGAGATGGGGGAGGGGATCTGAACATGATCAAAATGCTATTTATTAAATTATCAAATAATCAATAAAATATTATTAAAAGTGTTCATCTATACCTCCTCTGCCTAAAATAGGAGCAGATTTAGCTTATCAGAGAATAAATGGATAAGGAATTATTGATGACTGGATATTAAAGGACTAAAAAAGGAAAAAGAGCTCTTTAATGGAAGGGGTTGAAGAGAGAGCAGTGTTAAGAAACAGTCACCCCTAGGACTGCCAAAAGAAAAGGAGGTTATAATGATTAAAACTTATATCAAGCTGGGTGTGGTGGTGCACCTTTAATCCCAGCACACCAGAAGCAGAGGCAAGAAGATCTCTGTGAGTTCAAGGCCAGCCTGGTCTACAGAGTGAGTTCCAGGACAGCTGGGGCTACAGGGAGATTTTGTTTCAAAATGTCCCCCCCAAAATCTTAGATCAAAGGCAGTACCTATAAATGTATGGTAAGGGCTCACTGTTTGCCTAGTGCTGCTGTGTCTGAGCTCAGAGCAATTGCCCATGCTACTGAACTCAGATCTCTTAAGAACGATGCTCCAAGCTGCTAGTGCTGGTGTAACTGAAAACTACTACCTGAGAGTAACTTGCTACTTCAGAATAAAAGAGAAACTCTTTCTAGAGTCATGTAGCTAGAAATATTAAGAGAACGGACTCAGAGAGCAAGTAAGGAGGAATCCCCTTCCCCTCCAGATCCTCAGGTTCATGTCTACTCATGGCAAAGCCAAAGGGACCCAGCAGGAGATGAAAAACAGTGGCTTAAAATTCAGATCCCAGCATCGTAAAGTGGACTGTATAATGGAGATCTTAAAGGTGAGGGGCAGTAACTTGATATATTATCTAGGAAGTTATACACTATTCACATTATTCACTTCTCATACCAAAGCATACATCTTGTTGGTTTAAGTACTCTCTCACCAGAGATCACCAGGGCTAAGCCACTGGTCAAGTTGAGTGTAATGAATTGTAGTAATAAATCTGTACACCATAAAAAAAAAATCCGCCAGGCATGGTGGCACATGCCTTTAATCCTAGCACTTGGGAGGCAGAGGCAGGTGGATCTTTGTGAGTTCAAGGCCAGCCTGGTCTACAGAGTGAGTTCCAGGACAGCTGGGGCTACAGGGAGACCCTGTCTCAAAAAGATCCCCCCCCAAAAAATTCTCAATTTGTGTCGCTATTCATAGAGTTTTCTAATGTTCATTGTCTTCAAAATACATGGAATGATTCTAAAGGTTAATGATATTAAAAAAAAAAACAAATAAGTGAATCAACACTAAAATAAATCACTAACTATATTTATTCTGAGTACTGTGCTGAATAACATTTATATATTTTATGTGGGTTATATATTTGAACTTTACATTGATGTATTGAAGCTATCTCCCACTCTTGATGTTTTATTCTCTGTTGGGAGGGGACTTTTAGAAAAATGAAATATACCTGAACTTCCTTCCCTAACTTCTCTCATAACATGAATAGGGCATATGACCTGACCCTGCCCAGTGGATTGTGAGGGCAGTATGCTCATTCTGTTTCAGGGGGAAATTTCCCATTCATATAGTGAGAACCAAAGGATGAAAAGCTATTTATCCTTTTCACTGTCATTGTTAAGTCTATAAGATAGGGCTGGGAATTGCTTCTATTAGTCATTATGAAGAGAAACACAATTTCTATAGAAGGCAGAAGGAGAAACAATGCCATTATTACAACTTTCCTCCTTCTAAGTGTCTCATAGGGAATAACAGTTCCTGAATACTTTTGCCATTTTATGTATATATATATATATATATATATATATATATATATTTCTCAAGGATATTGAGCTCCTTCTTCAATAAACTTCTTTAGAGATTTATATTATCATATTCAAGTCTGTGCATTTGTAGGTATGTGCACGTGAGTGATGCGCATGTGGAATTCAGAGGCATTGCATCCCCTGGAGCTGGGGCTACAGGCAAGGGTGCTGAGAATCAAACTCAGGTCTTCTGAAAAAGCAATACATGTTCTTCACTGAACCACCTTTCTAGCCCCTGAATAAACATTTGAATGTATTTCAATAATGACCCTGTGGTATAATCTTCCACCCATCCAGATATAGCACAAAGGGCATACTTCTAGATAAAGAGATTCTGGTCCCACAGTTTTCCAAAAATTGAGTTTCACTGAGTATCAAGCGCACACCTACACACTAAGTCAAAATTAAGAAATTCTTGAAGAGATAATGAGGTTAATGGCTGTTAAAACTAAGCTTGCTTCTGACACTTGTCTTTATTTCTGTGAATACCATTCCTAACTGGGACTACTGACTCGATGAACTGATCCTGAGAGATTACTTAAGCAATGAGAAGATAAAACAGAAAAGGGAGAATTTTTTCTTGTTTGATACAAATCCATTAGTTCTTATATTTGCCTTCTTTCAGGAGAATAATTTTTTCTCTCCTTTTACTCAAATTTGATGATGAATTTTAATTAACACAAGGTACAAAATGCTGAAACATTATAATGGTAATTTTAGCAGTAAGAAGTAAGAATTAATGAGAATGGAAATATTGAAGTTGCCAGAAAGGAACTAGCAAATATTCCTGTTAAGTTTCTAATACTTTGGTTTATAAATATCTAATAAAATACATTCTTGGCTTATTTAGATCCTGCCTTAGTTTACAGAAAGAAGAGCAGAGAATATTCTATTGAATGTCAGTTGGGAAATTGAAGATCTAAAAACAATTCCTGGGGAAGGGAATGTCCTTCCCACATCCCATTGAGTATCTCTGCCAAGTTTCAACTATGATAATAACAAATATCAGAAGTTTATCAAGTTCTGCCTCTGTGGCCTTCTCTCTTTGGATTTCCAGGAGAATCCTGATAAATTCTAAAGCTCATGTGTATATATAATAAATTCCCAGTGAATACACAAAAAATATTACAGTGAAGGTTACATTCTACATAACGTTGTTTGTTGGTTGTGTAAGTGTTGACTGATGTCAAAAGATCAGCCATTATTGATTCTTTTCTGCCAAACTTGACTCTTGGTCTTGGGCTATGGAAAACCAGAAGCTTTTCAATGTGCTGGGAAGACAGACACACAGACACGTGGCTGCATTAGGCTATCTGTGCACTGAGTAGCCTAGAAGCATTGAAAAAGGAGAAAGCTGTTCCATGTGTTTATGGGAGAAACTGAGCCAGAAATAGCTTGCATGAAGACCTGAATTGGGGTTTAAAAGAAAAACTGTTTTGTTTTTTATTTTTTTATTTGGAACTTTGTTCATTTGTTTCTTTGTTTTCAGACAGAGTCTCCCTCTAGGCCCAGCTGGCCTAGAATTCATTATGTAGACCAGGCTGGCCTAGAATTCACATGTAGACCAGGCTGGCCTGGATTTATGCCTCCCTAACACTGGGATTAAAGGTGTGCCACGATGCCCAGTGGAAAAATTGCTTTTGTCAGCCACCAATATGAAAGAAACAAAATTCTAGAAATACTGTTTTTTTCCACAAACTTTTAGCATAAAATTTGATCCTGCTACAAGTCAAATAAGTGGTAAGGACTAGGCTTAAGAGAGAGGCAAGGAATTTTTCCCAAAGGAGTTGGTGATTTGATAAAGGGCTTCTATGATTCTGTCAGTGAGGAGGCTGGAAGATCTGCAAATGTTCTCTAAAAGCAACCAGTCCATGACAAGTCATTAAAGTGTTCAGTCTAAAGATGAAAAAGACCACTGGATACACACCCCACCTGGGTGAACACGGTTTTTAAGCCTGTGAATACTATGTCCTAACGAGCTTAGCCCAGAATTCTTTTTTTCTTTGGAGTACTGTGCATATGCAAGGCACTGAGTTATACCCCCAACCCCTTGATACTTTAAAATTTTTACCAAATTGCTAATTTTGTCTAATTTTTATTCCTTTGACACTATTTTGAATATATATATAAAATAGATAATATATAAGATTATAGCGTGTTGCTGTGATAAAAACAAGTGCTCTAGGGCTGGAGAGATGGCCTAGAGGTTAAGAGCACCGACTGCTCTCTCAGAGGACCCAGGTTGGATCCCCAGCACCCACATGGCGGCTGAGAACCATCTGAAACTCCAATTCCAGGAGAACTCCAGTTCCAGGGGAATCCGACACCCTCTTCTGACCTCTGTGGCATTGCATGACACGGGTGCACAGACCTACATGCAGACAGTACATTCATACACATACAGAAATAAATAAAATAAAATATCAATAAAACAAGTGCTCCAAAGAGCTGACATATGGGGAAAGTGTTCTGCCACCCTCAGAAGATAGATGTAGCTCATATGCAGTCCTCTCAGCCTATCACAAGACACAAGCAAGCCCTTTCAGCTGCAAAGAGTCCTTTGACAATGCTTTTAGAAGTTATGACGTACAAAAGTCAAGTTGCTTGAAGATGACCACTGATGTTTTCTCTTACCTGTTTTTCCCCAAGGATGGTGACAAGTAACTAAGGTTAATCTCCAGTTTACTGTTTCCATGTTGTTCTTTTGTATTTATTGGAGGATAGGAGTGGAGCCATGAAATTTATTTCTTCATTTTCTAGTAATAGTTGTTTACCAGAAAGCTGGAGTGTTCCCTGTCTTGAAGATGTGAAGTCCTATTTTATATTATACACAATGATATGGGTGTTATTTTTTATGGCTTTGACCCTAAAGAAAAGAATTATTATATTGGGAATATATAATTCAGCAGTGGCATTGAACAAATCGGTAGACATCTGTAATAAGCATGTCTCTCTTCTGTTTCTGGATCAGAAGGAGGCTTTCAGGTAATGAAAATGCCCTGTTGACAGTGGAATTTCAGCTGTATCATTAACTAATAGTCCTACTTTTCCTTGGTTTAAACAATAGCATGCAAAATAGAGGGCTTAGTACCTTCAGATTAAGAAAGATACTATCAATGGGCTTCATTTTCTTTCTTAGAACATCTTGTGTTTAATAAAAGCACATACATTTTGTTTTCAAAATTGCAACACTTATGTGATTAAGACATTTTATCAACAAGGTTCAAGAGTCCAAAGGGGATACTCACTGGAAAACCGTAGCTGGGCCCTATGTCAAGACCACTGAAACATAGCAGGGGGTGAGAGGGCATTCTTGCCATGTCTGCTGAGACTGTCTTTGGAAACAGGACATAGAGCGCTATGTCCCAAGATCTTATTTTATTTGAGTGGCTTTCTCTAAGAGTTAGATCTAGCTCTTTTCTTTTCTTTTCCACCATAACTAAGCTTGGACTTCAAGACTCATGAATGCAAAAGAGTAGATAAGAGAGCCTGAAATGTGACAGCTGTAGCTGAGCCAAAGGCAGCAGGGTCAGAGAGGAACTACCTCAAAGAGCTGCTGATTCCCATGTAATGATCTAAGCAGGGAAAGAACAAAACAAAATTTAAATTCTATTGTGTTAATATTCATGAGAAGATGCTATGTAAAAATCATTTTTTAATTTACTCTCATAGTGTGGGTCTTAGATTCTGGAGGAGCTTCCTTTAATGTAAAGTCCTATTTCACCTTCCACTTATAAAACTTTAATTTCTGAAGTTAAATAAATGCATTCCACCTCTTCCATATGTACTTTTTGTCTTTAGCAGAGAGCAGACATTATGTACATTCACTGAAAAAAGGTAATTGTTGTCAAACTTTAAGATCTCAGCATTTTGCGTGCTGGAATGTTTGAAAACTATCTTTAAATTCATGCTCTCTAAAAGACAGACCTCTCCAAATATGTTCTGTAATTCAAGAAATTATTAAATAATGTTATTATCAAAACTTATCATGTCAGTCCAACTCTGGAGAAGAGCATTTTACATGAACCGTGGCTTCTAAAATGTAAGTAAACAGAGAAGGCATAATCCTCATTATTTTAGAAAAAAAATTAACTTCAGAGAAAATGGAATGTTGTTAGGGTGAAAATCCACATAAGAAAGCAGTATCCTCCATAAATACACTTTGCATTTCAGTCTTTGTTTCTGCTTCTCAAACTTTAACCTTAAACACTTAAATATTTATAAATACAAAGTAGAACATTGACCAGCTTTGTATTTTATCTTTTCAATGTTTCCTTGAATGTGATCCATGACCATAGCATCTAACCTTTAAATGATTGTCCTAGCTTTTCCCTGTGATGCTGCTGTTACAGAAACTTAGCTACATGCAAGAATTAATGGTTCTGAATCCAGCAGAATTTCAGAAATGCCTCGTTATTATAAGTTGAATGTGAGTGAGAGAGAGCCATATTACATATCAATTCCCAACATGCATATCTGTTTACCTATACAGTGGGCCACTTAGTATAAGGATCTGTTCCATTCTACAAATCCTGAAAATAAATAGACCTTGGGAGGAAATATGTAATTGGAATGCATGTGACAAAGACCTTACCATAAAATTTCAGCAGTAAGTCATGTCAGCTCTACTACTGTGTGTTAATGGAACAAATGCAGGGGTGCACACTCCCTGCTGAGAGAGATGCAGCTTGGTCCTGCTGAGGGAGAGATGGGAGATAAAGCCAGCCGCAGCCACCTGGGGAGCTGGCACCTGGGTGCAGGCTGCCAGAAGGCTGCTGTCTGCAGCCCAACCTGACTGGCTACTGCCTCTCTCAGGTTCTTAGCCTAGGATGGCAAACCGCCACCCCATCTGGCCGTGCCAATTACACCTGCCGGGGGGTTGGTGACTCCCTGGACAAGAATTTCAGACTGGTGGCTGATGGCCCATCCCCAGTCTACACCACCTGCAATTCACTCTCCAGGCTGATGGCTCCATCCAGCCAAGTCACCAGCACACCAGGGTGGTGGTCTGATAGGCCTCCACACAGACAAATCGCCAGCACACCAGGCTAGTGGTTTAATAGGCCTCCATCCAGCCCCGCTAGCACATGACACTCGAGACTGCTTTGGCCTACACACATGCCCAAAGTAACAGACACGGGATCCTGTCAGGTGGTAATGAAGATCAGTTTATTGTAGGTAGCAAGTCACTTTTATAGGCTAAATGATGTCATCTCTTAGGGCCAATTCCAGACCACCTGCTCCTCACACCCATAAGGCCACCAAACTCAATAGTCAGGTTCATTTCACAAGTATGGAAACTGAGACTCAGAGTTTAAGAAACTTTTCTGAAACCACACAGAATCAGGATTAGGGATAAAATAATGACTTCATAGTTTATATTCTAAATCCTTCTACTATCTTTCCTCTCCTGCTACCCACTGTCTTGGGCCCAAAGTCCTAGGCACAGGTGAGTAGACAGAAGCCTCTGTATGAAGGAGCTAGGACAGAAATAAGACAAGTAAGACGTATCCGTTTTAAAAATCATGCACTATGGGAGGAAAGTCACACTTTTTTTTTTAAGACGCAGGTGCTATGAAGGAGCAGGTGTAACTATTTTTATTTTCCTCTACTTTTTTTTAACTTCTGGGTTCTGTTCCAGGAAGATACCATTTGACATAACTAAAAAGAGCCATTTTACATGTATAATTAAAAACTAAAGCTATCTTGTTACAAATATGTACACATGTTTATTCTACATTTGGAGAGCGGGTGCAGACAGGAATACTCATAGCTCCACAGGTACAACTTTCAGGTCCAAACATCCAGATATGAATCATTAATAAGAGATTGGATAGAGGATGTGATCATGAATTTGTAGCCAAATTCAATTTACATTCCATTATTGCAGTTCATCTCGAGTTATTTCCCATTGTGCCCACTTGTACCATCTTAAAATCCATGCAGCTTCTTAAAATCCAAGACCAAGCTGGTCTTGCCTGACACATGGAGCTCTCGAGCCTCCAGGTGGGCAGCTGACTCCCACACAGAGCAGTTCTCTGTGTTTTCAAAATGCAAATATGCACGAGCTCCTCCTCCCACATTTTGTAGAACAGATTTTTCTTTTCAACTTCCTGGAAGGTAAGTCTAGCTGCAAAGAGAGAGATCAAGAGCACAGTGTTTGGAAGAATTCACAACTTTATTCATTCACTCATCCAACTTCTTTTAAATACTAGGAATAATGAGAAAGCAGGTTAAAAGGAGTCACGACGACTTCCTTTTTTTTTTTTTGGTCTTTTCAAGACAGGGTCTCCCTGTAGCCCCAGCTGGCCTGGAACTCACTCTGTAAACCAGGCTGGCCTGGAACTCTGTAAACCAGGCTGGCCTGGAACTCACAAAGATCCGCCTGCCTCTGCCTCCCAAGTGCTAGGATTAAAGGCGTGCGCCACTGCGCCCAGCTTATTTATTTTTTATGTGTATGAATATACTGTCTGCGTGTAGGTTTGTGCACCCGTGTCTTGCAATGCCTTGGAGGTCAGAAGAGGGCTTTGGATTCCCCTGGAACTGGAGTTAAAGATGGTTCTCAGTCGCCTTGTGGGTGCTGGGGCTCGAACCCGGGTCCCCTGCAAGAGCAATCGGCGCTCTTAACTGCTAGGCCATCTCTCCAGCCCCCCCTCCCCACCACAATGACTTCTTTTTTTTTTTTTTTTTTTTTTAAATTAATTTTTATTGATGCTTTGTGCATTTGCATACATTTTTTCCAATTCAGTTCAGGCTTATTTCCCTTTCCCTCCCCCCCCCACCCCACCCCATCCCAGATCATGCATTCTGCCATAACTGTCCTGCATCTTTCTCTCAGTTTTTTTTTTTTTTCATTTTTAGCTATAAGTGATAATCCATGAGTACAAGCATCCTTCATGCAAAACCTATCTGCAGGCTGTTGTGCCCAAACACCTACAGCCCCACCATCCAGTGGGGGGTGACAGGTTGTTTGTTCAATCAAGTTGATCAAATGAGTGTCCAGACTACATTGCTGTAGTTTCACCATTTACCCCAATCGCAGCCCTTACATTCTACCACGCCCCCTCTTCCGCAGGTTGTTCCCTAGGCTTAGAAAAGGGGCACAGGTGGATGAGAGGTAAAACAGTCCACTCTCTCTGGAGCTGTTGACTTGGACTCTGGTCAATTCTGGCTGTTTCCTTTCATGGGCTGACAGTTTGTCCAGGAATAACCTTTCGATCCTACTAATGAAGAACACACAATGACTTCTTAAGGCAAGTACAGCCAATATGGTCTAGTATAGAAGAGTTTATCAAATAACTTAGTAACTTTTCATATAAATGAAATCTTGGTTCCTGTAGAAAGGATTTCTATCCACCTAGAACCTTCATGTGATGAACAGTATATTAAGATACATTCAATTTGTAATATATTTCTTCTAGCTTCTCATTTCAGGAATTTTTGCTATGACTATCTTCATATACACTTTAAAGGATGCAATATTTTATAATGTTATTTTGTAATCTCTGAAATCACTCAAACATCTTGCATTTATGTATAAAGTGTTTGAAACTCAGCAGCAAATTATTTTCTATTTACGCTCCTTTTTCTTTAAAAGACCTACCTCCCCTTTTCTTTCCTGGTTTTATATATTATTGTTCTTAACAAATGACACAAGGTTGAAAAGGACTGATTTCAAGTTTTCACTTAAGCAACATTAATAAATAATTCTGCACCATGTGTGCAAACAAAACAAAATTTAAATTCTATTGTATTAATATTCATGAGAAGTTGCTATGTAAAGATCATTTTTTAATTTACTGCAACTTGAGAAAGTAGACTTCAAAACAATAAAGTCAGTAAGAATATAGTTATCCTTTGTAAATGAGTCACTAAGAAATTTTACTATGAAAATAATTTTATATTACTTCACCTGCTAAAGAATTCAAGATTTACCATATCAGACATTTGACCTCCTGATGCTTATAACAGACTGTAGTCAAATAAATGTCCATGTTGCAGTGTTTCTGTTTCCAGATTCCAATTCTCTGATTTTTAAGGACACCAGGAGGCATTAGTTAATGTCTACAATAAAAGCCTGTGCCACCACACCCAGCTACAATAAAGTTTTTAATAGTCTGTTTCATGAAAATCTATGCTAAACACTCTTTAATTTGGCTTACATTTGTCACCTGAGAGTGGTAATCCTGGTAATGTTTGCTGTTAACCAAGTTCTGCCCATCATCCAGGTAACACACAGGCACACAGACAACATATAGATACTGGATTGTGTGTCCAATCACAGAAAGGAGAGGGGGCATTTATTTATTATTTACCAAATGTTTTGTTGTAGATATACTTTTTCAAAATATGACATCTGCACAGAGACTAACAAAAGAGACTTGTGTGATAAAAACTATAGGGACCATGGTTCTATAAAAGAAAAATTCCCCTGAGCGTGTTGGCTCACACCTTTAATCCAGCACTCAGGAGGCAGAGGCAGGTGGATCTCTGTGAGTTCAAGGCCAGCCTGGTCTACATAGTGAGTTCCAGGACAACTGGGGCTACAGGGAGACCCTGTTACCAAAAGACAAAAAAAAAAAAAAAAGCCACATTCAGCCAGAAAACAAAACAAAACTACTTCTGCATACCAGCTGATAAAGGAAATTGGGAGACTAGCTCTGTGATGTCCTCTATGGGAGAAGAGGTGGAATTAATGGGCAGCTGCCAGATTTACCCTTGGGTACTTCCTCTTACACTATGTTTCCCTTTTTTTATTTCTTTAAACTTTTATTATTATTATTATTATTATTATTATTATTTTATGTGTAAGAGTGTACTGTCTGCATGTAGGTTTGTGCAACCCGTGTGGTCCAATGCTGCAGAGGTCAGAAGAGGATGTTGGATTCCCCTGGAACTGGAGTTAAAGATGGTTTTTAACCGCCATGTGGGTGCTGGGAATCGAACCTGAGTCCTCTGCAAGAGCAGTCGGTGCTCTTAACTGCTGAGCCATCTCTCCAGTCCTGGTTTTTTGTTGTTGTTTTTGTTTTTTAAAGAGGTATCTCCACTATCTGCTTTTCTTCCAAGTGGAAGAAGTCTGGGCACTGTAGAGCTTATGTCCAAAAACTGTTTTATTTGCTTTCAAAGGCTTTCTTTTTTTCTTTCTCTCTTAGTATCAAACCTCTGAAAGCAAATTGTTGAGGAACTAAGTATTGAAGGACTGTGAAAAGTTTGGGGGTAGGCTATATTTTATTCCAAGTAAGGAATATTTACCTGTTTTTGTTTGTTTGTTTGTTTTTGAGACAGGGTCTCCTTGTAGCTCCAGCTGTCCTGGAACTCACTATGTAGACCAGGCTGGCCTTGAACTCACAGAGACCTGCCTGGCTCTACCTCCCAAGTGCTAGGATTAAAGGCGTGTGCCACCCACCAGCATTTACCTGTTTTTGTTATACTGCTTCTATCATGCCTGGACTCCTGGTCTAGTCAGATCCCAGCACTGTCACTGTGTGGTGGAAAATTACAATGTTCGAATTCGTGATATGTAAAGTAGAGGAAATAGAGGTACTACGATTAATACATTTTGTAAATCATTTAGAAGAGGGGTGTCAAATAGTGCTATAAAAATTATTAAATAGGGGGCTGGAGAGATGGCCTGGCGGTTAAGAGCGCCGACCGCTCTTGCAGAGGACCCGGGTTCGATCCCCAGCACCCACATGGCAGCCGAAAACCATCTGAAACTCCAATTCCAGGAGAACTCCAGTTCCAGGGGAATCCGACACCCTCTTCTGACCTCCGCGGCATTGCACGACAGGGGTGCACAAACTTGCATGCAGGCAGTACATTCATACACATACAGAAATAAATAAAATTAATGAAAAAAATTTAAAAATTTATTAAATAGACACTGCGCATTGTGGCATGTGCTTTTGATCCCATCCCTTGGGAAGCAGAGGCAGACAGATTTCTGTGAGGTCAAGGCCAGCCTGAACCACATAGTAACATCCAGATAGGCTGGAACTAGGGATACCCTCTCCAAAAAAACCCAAAAAATTATTAAATTGGGAGGCGAGAGATGGCTCAGCAGTTAAGAGAGGGCCCAGGTTTGAATCCCAGCACCCACAGGCAGCTAACTACTGTCCATAACTTCTGTCCCAGGGGAATCTGAGGCTTTCTTCTGACCTCTGCAGGTATTGTACAACATGGGTGCACTTCAACTTCTTTTTTTTTTTTTTTTGCTTAGGATTATTTTATTGAGTTTTTTATGTGTTTCATACCTAATTTTTCAGTCAGTCTTAATCACCATTATACCTGCTTCTCCCTTGCCCCTTCTGTTACCCCACCCCCACCCCAGGAGTTCACACCCTCTGTCATTCCTGCTAGAGTCCATTGTACCAAATTACTTTTCCCTCTAACTCCTCATTGCCAGCTCACCCCCTGAGCTCTAGTTAGCCTATCCAAGTCTCTTTTCTAAAGAAGGCCAGGTCTTCCTCACCTAACCACCATTTGCTACAAATATTTCCTCAGCCAAGGTTTGGCTCTGCTACCCATTTCTGCAGTTCTGTGCTGGGTTTTTGTCCAGCTGAGCTTGCACGGGTCTTGTGCCTGCTGATACCAAAGTTGTAGGTTCATATGAACCAGGTCCCAGGAGTTTGTAGGATTCGTTTCCATTAAGTCTTTTTTAAAACATTTATTTTATTTTATTTTATTTTTTATGTGTATAAATGTATTGTCTGCATGTAGGTTTGTGCATTGTGTTGTGCAATGCTGCAGAGGTCAGAAGAGGGTGTCGAATTCCCCTGGAACTGGAGTTCTCCTGGAATTGGAGTACAGACGGTTCTCAGCCACCATGTGGGTGTGGGGATCGAACCCAAGTCCTCTGCAAGAGCAGTCGGCGCTCTTAACCACTAGACCATCTCTCCAGCCCCTCCATTTAGTCTTGCATCACCTCCCTGGCTCTTACAGTCTTTCTGCCCTCTTTTCTGCAATGTTCCCTGAGCCCTGGGTGGGTAAAGCTGAATATAGGCAGCCTATCCATGGAACCACACTCTGCAGACTCCTAATCTTCATGATTTGGTCATTCAGGCCCTTTTGGGTTCCTGGTCTCCTGTTGCATGGAGGAGCTTCCTTAACAAGAGTTAAGAGGTATTTAACACCTTCTTAGATCTGTGTTCTATGATGCTTGGGTCTTGTGTGTAGAGGCTGCATTGTAGTTGTGTCGCCTAGGCATGAACCATTCACAGACCATGTCTATGTGCATTCTCATATGGAGCAAAAAGAAGCTTCTTTTCTGAGTAGTGTCTGTGATATTTGTCTATAAATATAAGGATACTTCTTTTGCAGTTAGTAAAAAGTTACCTTAGCCTAGGGCTGTGTCTACCTTGTGGAATTGTCTAAGATCTATGACCACTTCAGATGTGTATGTCTATGTTAACAATACCACACATGAGTTTCCTTCAACTGAGTGGGCTTACCTCCAGTTGGTTAGCCATTGATTTCCCCCAAGATAGACATGCTGCTATTGCACCAATGTCATATGCTATGTTGGTCATTGATGTGGATATTTGGTCTTGAGGCTGATGTTGGACCATCTACTGATCATCTCTTAGGGGCTTGCATAGCGCTCTGCACAGCTATGAGAGCTAGCCTTCAGGGGTGGTGGATTCCAGGTCAGATCCAGCTCCATTGCTCAATATCCAGTCTCTGAAGTATGTCCAGTCTTCAGCAATAGGGTCTTACCTTCAGGGTCTGGGAGGCAATCAAGGGCTGTAACAATAGCCTGTGTAATTTGGGGAGTCTCTTGAACTCCCTTGGCCAATGACTCAAAGAAGGTTTCTCCTGTCTGGTACTCTTTCTTGATATGCAGCCTTTATCTTTCCATATGGACTCATATAGAGGTATCGTGTGTGTATTTTGTTGATAAATTGTTAGACTAATATGATCCTCTCAGTTTCTTTTACATTAGCAAGGCATTATTTATCTCTCCTCTCTCCCTTTACCTGCCTAGCCCTCCCTGCATGTCTTTTCCATGCCGTCTCCATTTAAAGTATCCCCATTTTACCCTTGATACTGCCAGTCTCCTATGGCCCCACTTTTCTCTTGGGCTCCTTTTGTTCCCATTTATCCCCCCCTTTCCTTCTATAACCCTCTACTCCACTCCCATTTAGATACCCTGACTTCGTCCATTCCTCCCTTAGTGACACCTGTCACCTAGCAGCCTTCTGTCTCAGGTTCCCTCTTTCCCTTTATCTTACTGGTTCGCCTTCATTTACTTGGTTCCTGCAGTTACATCAGAGTATATACTTACATTCAAGGATTTGGTGCTAGGATCCACAAGTGAGGGACAACATACTTTGTTTTTCTGAGTCTGTGTTACTTCACTTAGCATAACAGCTTCTAGTTCCATCCATTTACCTGCAGATTTCATGATGTTTTCTTTCTTTACTGCTACATAGAAGTCCATTGTGTAAATATATCATATTTTCATTATCCACTCATCAGTTGACGAACACAGGTTGCTTCCAGCTCTTCACAGCTTTCCAGGGCTGGTTGCAAACCCACTTCAACTATTTAAAACATAAAAATGACTAAATAAGTATTCAATCAGGCGTCTACTCACTTCATTCCCTTCACCTGCTTCAGAGGCAACTGAATTTAGGATTTCATCTCCAAATAATCTTTTTGCTTTGTGTGGCTGGTTGGTTGGTTGATTGGGGCTTTGTTTTGTTTTTGTTTGGGGGTGTTTTTTTGTTTGTTTTTTTCTTTTTTGTGAGACAGGGTCTCCATGTAGCCCCAGCTAGCTGGCCTGGAACTCTGTGTAGACCAGACTGGCTTTGATTTCAAAGAGAGCCACCTACCTCTGCCTACCTCTGTACTGGTATTAAAATTGTGCATTACCATACCCAGCCAAATAATTTCTTCGTGTCTAGTCTGAAGCTTGGATTAAGAGAGTAATCCTTTAAAGAAGGCTTTAAAAGTCCTTGCCTTGAGGCACCTTTATCTGAAATTACTCTAAGCTAAGACTTTGTTTAATGGGAATTAATGTTCCACTTAATAGAGATATTTGATGTTCTTGTCTTATATATGAGGCAAGGATCTGTGAGTCCTAGAAATATCTTCAAATTCAAGGTATAGAAGAAGCCTTCAGAGTTTTGTTGAAATTGGTTTTTAGCCCTTTTAAGTGAAATACCACAGAAATGTTCTGAATATGATAGATCTTTTGATTGCTTTTCTCTATAAGGAATGAGAGGCATTTTGGTTGTCACAGAATATGGCCAGTCTCTGAATAATCAGAAGATACAAATTTTATTTTATAAGTTTCAGAAGCATCACACTGAAGTAATTTAATTCAGTTTTCAAGAGATATATAAAAACATAAAAATTATTCATATTAATGTGTAATATTTTTAAAATATATATAATGCATAATTTTTAAATCAAATAAAAAATTTATTTCCTCAAGCATTTATTTATGGATAAATCTTTCAAAATCCTTTGGCTTTTTGAAATATGCAATATATTATTATTATCTATAATCATCATTCTATACAATATTATTCTCATTGCTAGTTGAACCTTCAATATATTTCCTTACATCAGTCCTTTAAACCGGTTGTTTTCCTGATGTATTTTTTTAATTATTATACCCTTAATCTACTTAGAATGTTTGAAAGTATTCCCTTTCCTTCAACATATCTTAAAAGAGTCTTTCATAAATAGTATAGCATATAAATAATCTCTCTCTCTCTCTCTCTCTCTCTATTTCTCTCTCTTGGAATAAAATATAACCTATAATCATTTTGAAGAATTGACCCAACTATTTAATTAATACAGATCAAGATGCTTTTCCCTGAGTAAAGTATCACTAATGTCTTTCCTTAGGATGATTTTTAAAGCCAATTTTTATTGAAGCTTTGTGCATTTCATGCAAAATTTCAAATCAAATCTATAATTGTGCCCCCCTTCCTGCCCTCCCACCCCACCAGAGCACATGCATTCTGCCAAACACGTTTTTCATCTTTTACTCAGTCTCTCTCAAACTTCTCATGCAGAAGTTTACTGTTTTGAGCACAAGTTCACCGTTTCAGTCAGTTCTTGTTGTTGTTGTTGTTGTTATTCCTTCCAGAATGCATCACTCCAAAATATGCATATATGCATGTCAAATATATCATAGGTTTTAGCATGTTCAGCTTATGTTTTTTTCTTTTTTTAAATTAATTAAGTTGATTGATTTGGAAAAGAATGAAGAGGTAAGAAAGCACATAACTAGGAAAATTGGGGGAGTGGTAAACAGAAAGGAATAACTATTTTTTCATCAGAAGATCTACTTTCTTTTTTTAATTTTTATTTATTTATTTTCAAGGGATTTACAATATAAGAGCACAGTTGTTTTCAGATCACATTAACGTTGCTCAGTTTGCCATACAATTAGGTAATTGGCATCCACAGATGAGGGATACCATTCCTCGTTTGTTTTTCTGGGACTGTGTTACTTCACTTAACATAATATCTTCTAGCTCCATCCATTTACCTGCAAAGTTCATAATGTCATCTTTCTTTACTGCTGCATAGCACTCCATTGTGTAGATGTACCACATTTTCTCTATCCACTCATCAGTTGAGGGGCACTTGGGTTGGTTCTAGCTTTTTGCTATTGTGAAGAGAGCTGCAATAAACATGGCTGTGCATGTATCTCTGCAGTAAGATGAGTCTTGTGGGTACATACCCAGGAGTGGTATGGCTGGGTCAGGTGGCAAGTTCATTCCAAGTCTTCCAAGGGTTCTCCACACTGCTTTCCATAGTGGCTGTACAAGTTTACATTCCCACCAGCAGTGGATGAGTGTTCACCTTTCCCCACACCCTCTCCAGCACTTGGTATCATTTGTTTTCTTGATCCTAGGCAGTCTTGTCAGAGTGAGATGATATCTTAAAGTGGTTTTAATTTGCATTTCCTTAATTACTAGCTCTGCATATGTCAGGCTAGCTGGCCTTCGAGCTTCCAAGGATTGCAGGGGTTCTCCTGCCTCCACCTACCATCTTGACACAGGAACACGGGGATTGCAAGTGCTTACTACTGTATACAGCTTTCCATGGGCTCTGAAGATACCACCTAAAGTCCTCACATTTAACACAGCACAGGCTTTACCCACTGATCCATCTCCCCAGCCCAATTTCCAGAATCTTTACATTCCCTGGGAACCAAGTAGGAATATGTATAACATGACTTAGGAATAATAGTGGGTGTGGCTCATGCATGTTAGCAATTGATTAACAACTATCCCAGAAGGGAATGTGTATACAAATTAAGGGTACATTTAAAGGGCTTTTAATTTTTGTACTAGGGAAATTAGACCTCAGCTTGTATGTATGAGATTTCAGCTTGAAGCCATTTGCTCCTCAAGCCATTGCTTGAGTTACTCGGTGATTTAGAAATAGAGTTACATGGCTGTAAGGGAGAGGCTAAAAGGCAAATCTAGCAGTGCGGGTGGAGAATATGCAGGGGACCACTAAGCAGTCACAAAGCAAATAAAAAGGGCAAACGAGTGATGGGGATGTATGTGTGGGATCGTGTAAGGTTAGCAGGGGAGACAACAGCGTGGACGATGACTCTAAAATGCGTAAGAAATAGTGAGCCAGCCTGAGTTAGGGATGTGGGAGGGACCAAGGCGAACCACAGGTCCAGGTCAGAAGATTCTAACGAGTTCTGTTCATCTGGTCCTAGGAGACGCTTCTCGTCCACAAAGTGGACAATTATGAAACCCCGGAGAGAAGAGGTCAGAATAAAGATGACAGAAGAGACAGGTCTAAAGCAGAAAGGCACAAAAATGGAACACTCCACGGAAGTTTTTCTTAAATTTATGTATATTAATTCTCAATTTTCTGAAGAAACAAAAAAATTCATGCAGTTTAATTTCCTTCCCAATAGGAAAGCTGTAGCCAGAACACTGTTTTCTCTCTTTAACGACTGGTTCTTTATGTCCTGTTAGATTTTTAAAGAGATTCAAACTTCCTCCTACCAACTCCTGAGACATTATCAATTAACCACACACAGCCCATCGAACACAGCAGAGCTGTAATTAAACTAAATTACCATGTAGTAGCTTTCATTACACAATGACACAGTTTTTGTTAGGGCCATAGAGAGAGTTTAATTACATGTCTAGACACCCCCTGAATTCAGAGTAGCTGTATTATCTTTATCTCTTTAAAAGAGAATCTGAGCCTTTGATGACTGCATTGTTTTAAAGACTAAATGGACTTAGGGGGTTTCTCTTTGCTTCTTTTTTTAATTCCACATTCTACTATAATACATATTTCATTTAGGAATCATTAATAAATCTTTGAATTTATTAAAAAGGTTTTTGACCGAAAATGCCCAAACTTCCACCCTTTTATCATGCTTGATTTACCTTTCATCTGCAGCTATATCCTATTTTTTCTCTAAAGTATTCCAACTATTAACTCTTTGCATGTGTGTGTGTGTGTGTGTGTGTGTATGTGTGTGTGTGCGCGTGTGTGTGTCTATGCTGTATAGTATGAGCATGCTTGTACCGTGGCACATGTGTGGACATCGCACTCCCAATCCTTAGACCTCGTCATCTGCTCAGATTGAAACAAGGTCTCTTGCAGACCTTCGTTTATGCCAGATTACTTGGCCTATGAGCTTCCAGGCTCCACCTCCCAGTTGCCCTAGAGCAGTGGGATTATGTATTCACTACTGTGCTCAGCCTTCTGTGCCTTCTGGGGATCAGTTCTTCAAGCTTGTGCAGCAAACTCTTTGCCCATTGTGTATCTCCTCAGCCTCATACTTGTTTTTAAGATATTCCATATCTTAAATCACAATAATCCTCAAAAACACTTCCTCACCCCAGAGAAGACCCTCACCCCCTTCCCTGGGGTTGCAGTGGCTTCTCCTCTCATCTGCAGTCCCAGGTCAGCTTCTGTGGACCCTAATACTTCAGCTTGTGCAGGATCCCCAGACTGTGTGGCTTTAGGCACTTCCCTCGCTTCCTGTGCATCTGACCTAGTGTCTTCTTTTCCGTAATAAAACGTGTTGCTTCTTTCTTTGTAACTAAAACCATTTTTGTATGTTGTCCCAAGCTATACATTATTTCCTGAATGCTACCTCCATTTTATTAGCCAAACATTTTCATTACCTTCATCTCTAAGATCTCTTTTCTAAAATCTGGCTTCAAATAGCGAAAATGAGAAAATGAATTAATCCACATGCATCCTTTTTATTTTTTTTTAATTTTTTAATTTATTTCTGTATGTGTATGAATGTACTGTCTGCATGCAAGTTTGTGCACCCGTGTCGTGCAATGCCGCAGAGGTCAGAAGAGGGTGTCGGATTCCTCTGGAACTGGAGTTTTCCTGGAATTGGAGTTTCAGACGGTTCTTGGCCGCCATGTGGGTGCTGGGGATCGAACCCGGGTCCTCTGTAAGAGCGGTCAGCACTCTTAACCGCTAGGCCATCTCTCCAGCCCAATCCACATGCATCCTTTTTAAACATTCTCAGTATCTCCTTGGGGAAATTGCCTCCCATCAGGCCCGTGGTCCATACCTATATGCAAATAAGCTTTGTATGATATTCATTTGTTGACTATATGTATGTTACTTCAGTTTTCTTTGTAGGAATGTATTCTGTCAACATAAGATTGTGTCTAAAATTGGACACAACTGCTTACCATTGCTTTCTCATAGAATGCCTAATCTAATAGTGAAAACTATCCATTTAATGATTGCTGCCAAAACAATGATAAATATTTCATTAAAATATTTAACGACTGGGGGCTGGAGAGATGGCCTAGTGGTTAAGAGCACCGACTGCTCTTTCAGAGGACTTGGGTTCGATCCCCAGCACCCACATGGTGGCTGAGAACTGTCTTTAACTCCAGTTCCAGGGGAGTCCGACACCCTCCTCTGACCTCCGTGGCATTGCAGGACACGTGCACAAACCTACATGTAGACAGTACATTCATACACATACAAAAAATAAATTAAAAAAATAAAATGTTACATTTGTATGTATGTCTCCATAGACAGGAAAATGAATGTGTCATCCATGTTTCTCCACTTAATTTAGTTAAGTCAGGAATCCTGTACCACAGTAAAAATTAGAATCAGAGTCTAAGTGTTCTTTGTGACCTCTTGTTGGTCACTCTACCCTGGCCAGGTTTCCCTAACCCGCATTTCTCCTCTCATCCACCATCCTGTTCCCTTGCTCCAGAACACTGCAGTCCCATCAAGCATCTTCCCAGAGGTTTATTTTAACCTGTCACTTCAAGGCCATACCCAAGTCCTGTGCAGTGCTGACATATAAACATCATCTCCTGGAGTAGCCACAAGCTTAGCCATCTTTGATCTCACTGCAGTAGCCCATTGGGGAAGTTTCATTCACAAGCACAAAGCTCTGAGTGTATTCACTACTAACTTATGTAAATAGGTTCTGGTCAACTCTAAAAGATGTGAAGAAATTTGCTTAGCCATAATCACCTTCTTCCTGCCACTACAGAGCAAAATGTAGTTACATATTGTCCAGAATTTGATCTCAGAGATGAAAGTCTTTCTCTTAATCTCGTGCTTTGGCTCTTCTCAAAATGATAATGTAAATCTCATTTATCTATCCAGCAGTCCACGGTGAATACTTCTGAAGTAATAAAGTATTAGTACCCAACAATAATGTATGCTTTATACATATGCAGAGGCTAAAAGCCGTACACTAGCTAAATATGGGAAGGTGGTTTTATTATAGAAATACAATACCGGGGCTGGAGAGATGGCCTAGTGGTTGAGAGCGCCGACTGCTCTTGCAGAGGACCCGGGTTCGATCCCCAGCACCCACATGGCGGCTGAGAGCCGGCTCTGGTTCCAGGGGAATCCGACACCCTCTTCTGACCTCCGTGGCATTGCACGACACGGATGCACAAATCTGCATGCAGACAGTATATTTATACACATAGAAAATAAATGGGTAAAATTTTTAAAAAAATTAAAAAATTCATTAAACAAAAAGAAATACAATACCACAATCTACGAGATACCTAACCCATACAACTGTACCATCTATTGTAAATGATTAATGGCAAACAAATAAAAATTTCAGATTACCATCATTCTTGATTATTTAACACTTGGTTACTACAAAGTAAAGCAACATGGACATCTGTAGGAGGGTTTAATTATTTATAAATCTTTCAGAAGTGTTTATTGAGTACACACCTAGAGTTAGGCACCAGGGGGAAAACAGAGTATCTGGGAGATTTCCTTGTCTTCATGGGATCTTCAGGCTAGTGAAGAACACATAGTGAATATGAAGGCTACAGAGAAATGTGCATGCTGTGAAGAGAAACAGGAAGCATCATTGAGAGGACAGGAGGGGGCACCTGTGTCTCCTTGGAAGTATGGAAAAGCTTCACTGAGGAAGTAACATTACAGGTGAGTCCCAAGGATGAGGAGAGCTGGGCACGCAAAGGAGAGGAAATGGTTTGTTTTCAAATGACATAATTTTAGTACAGATGTGATGTATCAGGCTGGTGTAACTTAGCCTTTCTGGGTGCTGAATGACCATACTTAACGCCCAGACCAATTTGGCTGAGGGACCTAAGGGATAACTTTGTTCCTAGCCCTCAGAAGTCAACTAAGTCCCAGGGGACTACGCATGGGGGCATCTCTTGAAATGTCCTGCAAATGTGAGTCACCAGTCCTCCCGTGCAGGGAGGTCTTGGAGATCCACTAATGGGACTTCAGCCAGTGCCCGGTCTATAAAAAGGAAAGTCTGCTCATGCTTCAAAAAGGGAAGTCTGGTCTAGCAAGATCTAACTTTGAACTCAAGTGGATGGAACTGGTAAATGAAAAGCCAAAAGGAGCCAGCTCCCCCACCAAAAAAAAAAAAGAAAAAGAAAAAGAAAAAGAAACAAACAAACAAACAAACAAAGACGAGTGACCCTTGAGGAACAGATCCTCAACTGACCGTGAGAAAACAGAAACCTTGGTTAATCTGGGCTGACTGTGTGGCCTTAAGCATCCAAAAGGAAAGTATAACCAGAAATAAATAATCAATAAGGTCTGAGAAATTGTACTTCAGATATAAAAACTTGAGAGCTTCTTAAAAGACAAAAAAAAAAAAAAAAAAAAAAAAAAAAAAAAGAGAGATCCCTGTTGTTTTGCCTGTCTTCAGTTGTTACTGGCAAGTGTATCTACCCTATGGCTGCCACTGCTTTTGCCATCCTTCAGAGTCATGAGACATAGCATTTTAACCCTCCAGTATGGACTGAAGACTCATGTCTCTCCAAGAATCCTCCAAACCTTCAGTGCCAGATGAGGACTGCTGAGACATCCACATGTGGACTGGGCAGCTACTGGGGTTTCAGCCTCTTCAGAGTATAGACTGCCATTGTTGGACTACCCAGGCTGTATCATGGGGACCAGTACAGGAAGATCAAGACAGGATGCGGTGCTTACTGGACCTCATTTGGGTGACCATGGGAAGAAAAGACCCCAGTGTGGAGCACAAGTGCAGGATTGATTGTTGTTTGGGCTTGCCAAGGAGGAGCCTTCAAACACTTCCTTAAGGAAAACATGACATCTTTTAGCCAAAAAAAAGAAAGAAAGAAAAGAAAAAATCCTCCAATTCAGGTGATATGTGTGTGTGTGTGTGTGTGTGTGTGTGTGTATACATATATGCAATACAAGTTGGAGAGAACAACAACAACAACAAAAGAACTGGGGAAAAAAAAGACTGAAACAGTGAAGTTCTCCCCAAAACAATAAGCCTCTGATTTGGAAAAAAAAAATCCTCTGGAAAGACTCAGAAAAAGATTCAAGACATGTATGGCAATGTATGGCAGAGTACATGAACTCAGGTGGGGTGGGGGACATGGAAAGGGAAATGACTCTAAATTGGATTGAGAAATGTTGTATGATGTATGAAAAAGTTCAATTATAATAAAAAATATATTTATAAAAAGGGAAAAAAAGGAGAGGAAATGGCATTCCAGGCACCAAGAACAGCCCATGCTGAGAAAGAAACTAGGGCTTTGGAGGAGCTGAAAGGCAGTCTAGGTGGGACAGGGAACAGGAGAGGGGAGGAGGGAGAGGAAGAGGCTGGACACAAACAGAGGAGCCAGGCTGCCATGGCCTTGCAGGGCAGGATAAAGTCATGGAGGAAATGAGGAGTTTCCCATGGAGAATAAAGGAGCGTTTCAAACATTTAATGGGCGGCCAGTGTGATCCAGCGGAGACTGGGGCTATGAGAGGATGTAATAGTGACACTTGGGAAACACTTGGGGATTAAAATGGTCAGAACTCAGTTGTGAATGTGATGGAGACAGATGAAATGAGAATCAGTCTCTGACTTGAACAACCGAGTTAGCTGAGGACCTCCCTCTTGCCAGGCACTCCCAGCCCTCACAGGCTATTCTGGATAGTTTAGAGCATGGTTATCTTTCTGGTATTTATTTTTTAAATCACAGTATGTATTATTGAGCTATGAGATCATGATAGGTCTTAAAACATGAAATAGAAATGGTGTAGCTGGGCGTGGTGGCACATGCCTTTAATCCTAGCACTTGGGAGGCAGAGGTAGGTGGATCTCTGTGAGTTCAAGGCCAGCCTGGTCTACAGAGTGAGTTCCAGGTCAGCTGGCGAGTACAGAGAGACCATGTCTCACAAAAAAAAAAAAAAAAAAAAAAAAAAAAAAAAAAGAAATGGTGTAACCATTATTAAAATTACACAAATATGCTTCATTCTTTTCCTCTTTTAGTATCTGCATGCAAATGGGATCGTCCATCGAGACCTCAAACCTGAGAACCTTCTCTATGCAACTCCGGCTCCAGATGCACCACTCAAAATTGGTGAGGACTTTTTTTTATGCTTTATAATCCATTTTCCAGAGCAGAGGAACTTTGTTCTACAGAATTTTCAAATTTTTATTCCACCCATTATTGCCTCCATCCAGTTTTCTCAAATCCTTGGTATTTGTGAGGAGTGATTCATTGTTTGGGAGTCTGTGCACTTTCCTGGAATCTTTCCTGGAATCTTTGTGGCTATTGGAACTAGAATTCCATGTGCCACTGCTGGATATTCAAATGAGTCACAGTCCCTGCTCTTAGCACTGGTGAGAATCTACAGAGAGAAACTTGTGTTTTGTAAATAAGTTTATAGTGAAGCTGTGACTTCTTTTTTGGTTATTAACTTTTAATTTGTAATTATTTCAAGCTTATTTCATATAATGGAGAACTTTGGAATAAAATACTTGGTACAAACGAGTGAATGTAGATTCTGGCCCTTTTTTGTATGAACAGATAAATTAAGTTTCCCAAAAATGTGCTGCACTGGATGCTGTTCCCTCATCAGGGTGATGCACGGTGCAGAACTCCTGAGCCTTTGTGGAGATCATGTGATTACAGAGGTGTTGTGGCTACTTCTGCCTTACTTCTTAGCAACCTTGAAAAACTGCTATGCTGTGCACTCGCAGACTTCCAAAAACTTCATGGACTCTAGGAACCATTTTCCCCCCAATAAGTATTCTGCAGAACTACAAAGATAAACTAGGAAATTTTCAACTACCCAAAGAAACACTTAACTCAGCATTTTAGAAGAAAATATGTTAAATTTTACATCCCTTACACTTTCAAAAGATATCTTTACATTATTAGAGATGAAGCATCCTCAGCAGAATCCATGCAGAAAGCCACTGAAGGGCGTGGCTTTTCACTTGGCTTGCCTTTGTAGCTGACTGATGTGCATTTACAAGTTTTAACACCAGGGAAGAGCTCAGGCAGCAGAATGTGCGTTATGAGAGCAAGAATCTAAAGAACAAATCCCCAAAGTCCTTCTGGGCAGCCAGCTTGTTCTTATAACCACTCCTGAAAGGAGTGAACATCAGGAAGTTTCCATTTCCTTTGACATCGCTTTCAAAGATTTGATCCTTAAAGAAATCTCTTTAAATGGATGGAGAGATACTAATTTGGGCCAGAGAGCCTTTCTGTGTAAAGGACTGCCTGCTGCATTCAGTGATATGGCCAGGCTAGTCCATGGAAACGTGGGGTTATCTTTGAAGTCTAAAATGGCATCCATTCTGCACCTGCCTCCCTTGAAGAATGGCCTGGAGCAGTTTCCTTGATGCTCTTGAGAAGGAGGTAGCCCAACAAATAGATCATAATGGTAGCAACTTCGATATTTTACCTATGTAATATATGGAGGAATAAATGAAAAAGAATTTTTGCTTCTCTCCCAAAAGGTTTTAAATTCATTATATGTGAGTGAATACTTGTCTGTCAAATATTCTAGGAAGGGTATTATTTATTTCCAATCCGAATGAGCCTTTTGATGTTTCTGTTTATCCTCATGACATGCATGAAAGTCTACTCTTTATCTCACCGGTGAATTAAATGTTCTGGATTTTATCACTAAAGCTGAACTGTCTCTTAGAGTTACTGTCACATAACTCTCAGAAATAAGAACACCAGAAAAAACAGCACCATTACCATGATTACTTTACGAAAAAATACCTTATTTGTTAATATTCTTGATATGTTAGAAAGCAATGATTATATATTTGTTTATAATTGTATTTAGGACTCATATTTTTCCTGGTCAAAGAAACATTTGAATTACTATTTCTAGCTTCATCTGAGTTGACTTGTTTCCGCCCACATCCACCACCATCAGATCAAAAGCAAATTAATAATAAAATATATTAGATCTGTTTTTGAAAAGCAGAAGTACTTATAAAAACTGGCAAAGTCTTGGTACACTAAATGCTTTTCTATTCTTATAGCTGACTTTGGACTCTCTAAAATTGTGGAACATCAAGTGCTCATGAAGACAGTGTGTGGGACCCCAGGGTACTGCGGTATGCTCTTTAATACTGATGTTTTATCTTTATCGAAATCTATTTTTACTTAATGACCTGATTTTATTTTTAATTCCTAATGCTTCTATTTATAGATGTTTAAAATGTGGTGTGGCTCACCATGACTAAGGCATATATAAATGATACTGTGTCACCTCTTGTCTTTCATGTAGGGCTCAGTGATGTGGGATTTAGGACACCAGTGTTAGAACATCTGTTGCAAGAACGACTCTCACAGCCAGGCAGGAGTGGAAAGTCAGCCACCATGGAGAGGACAGGGGAATGAATGGCAAAGTGTGCCTGCAACTAAAGCCAAGAGACCTTTGTCACTTTCTTGCTTTTCCTTGGGAGGATGTATAAGGAGAATAGATGCCTTAATTCAGATTGTATACAGAACAATGAGAATGGGGTGCCCACTAAAGATACCAGAATCCGTAGCCAAAATAGCCTGGCTCTAGGTCTCTCTTATATCATGAGAAAAATTATATAAAATATATACTATGCAAAATATGGATTTATTTCCAGTTTCGTACAGAACTGGGAAAAACATTCCTTCCTAGTCTATCTCCAGATTCCCCCAGAGCAGTGTTACAATTTACAGAAAGGAAGAACAAACCTAAGGAATATGCATTTATAGATTTAGCTATGGATCACTATAGACGGGCTGAGTGATGTCTTCCTCCTGACAGGAGCCAGGACTTGGGGAAGCATGCTGATCTTGCTGTCAGGATGGTATAATATATCTGGAACTGAAAAAGACAAAAGAAAATCATTCTTTGGAGACCTCTAACCTACATTCATTAGGACCTTCATGGCCCTGTCTAGCCCATTAAGACTAGGGCTTCGCCAGGCGTGGTAGCACACAAGCCTTTAACCCCAGCACACCTCGGGAGGCAGAGGCAGTCAGATCTCTGTGAGTTCAAGGCCAGCCTGGTCTACACAGCAAGTTCCAGGCTAGCTGAGGCTACAGGGAGACCCTGTCTCACAAACACACACACACACACACACACACACACACACACACAAAAAGACTGGGGCTTCAAGTTGGGTTGTCCTGCAGAAGTCATCCAGCATCCTTGTGATGGCTGTGCTATGGTCCCCTCCATCCTCTTGCCTCATCGACAGAGCGAGCGGGAGGCACCCTGTATAGAGTCCTCAGTCCATAGGCAGAGAGAAAGCTTATGTTTCATACCAGCCAGAAACCTTCCCCCTCCTTTTTACAGCTAAATTAAGACAGCAAACAAAAAGGCCAAACAAGCTGGGTGTGGTGGTGCATGCCTTTAATCCTAGCACTTGGGAGGCAGAGGCAGGTGGATCTTTGTGAGTTCAAGTCTAGCCTGGTCTACAGAGTGAGTTCCAGGACAGCTGAGGCTACAGGGAGACCCTGTCAAAAAAAAAAAAAAAAAAAAAAAAAAAGGCCAAACAAACAAATTATCAACTAGTCCTAAAATTGATGGTTAACAAATACACAGCAAATCAGCTAAAATCATGACTCTAGGAAGAAGAGAAATGAAATTTCAAGCCATCATTCGAAAGATGAGTCCATCTCTCCTACTAGGATCAGAACTCTCATACAGAGCTCCTTTCACTCATCTCTACAGCAAACACTTATTAATCCCCTACTGTATATCAGGCTTCTACTTTGCACCGGGTGAGAGGTTTCCTATACCAACCCCACTGTTGAAGCTCCCGACATGCAGAGGAACAATCCCCTAAATGATGGTGCCTAAACAATACTGTGCTGAGACAGGCACAGAGGCACACAACTTTGTCCCAGCACTCAAGAGGCAAGGGGATCTCTGTGAGATCAAAACCATCCTGGTGTGCATAGTGAGTTCTCAGACAGCCAGGAGTACAGGGACCCTGTCTGAATAAACAAAATAAAAAATAAACTAATAAAATGCTAAAAGTGAAAAATGGATACTGTGCTACATGCATGCCAAAGGCCATTATGAAAACAGGAAGTAGGAGGCATTTGAAATTACTGGACTTTTTCTTCTATGGCATCTATATTTGTGGTCAGCCCTCTCTGTGTTAGAACTAAACAGAGAAGCATTATATAATTAACTCATTTTAACACTTTTGAATATGCAGAAATAAGGTTGGGAAAGTACAGTATGCTTCGAAGCAAATGTATGCTTAAATCCACAGAATTTTCATTCTGGAAGTAACTTTAAAGTTAATTTATCAACGTTTCCATTTTACTAAGGGACAGAGACCTTAAGTAATTTTCCCAAAACCCCATATCTAGTCATGTGAATCCAGGTATTTCAAAGCTAAAAATGCATGGAATTTACCCTTAAAAAATCAATACATATAAGTCAATATATTATTGCTTTTATTATAAAATGTCTATTTTTGAGACTGGGTCTTGCTCTTTAGAGCAGGATGGCTTCCACACTCAGCATAAAAGTCAGTGACTCCTGGAGATCTCCCGAGACCAGCTCAGGCAAGCGCAGGTAGGTGGACAGCAGCTGAGTGCTTCAGCAAGGCTGATTGTTGATTGATTTTATCTAGTTAATCCTTTAATCCAGTTGTCTTTGGCTTGATTGGCTTTTGTGGCTATGGGGGCGGAGTTATCCTCCCAGCTGGTATTAAAGGTAGGGTCCTGTGTGGCTCGATCTCAGATCTCCCCAGACCAGCTCAGTCTAGCGCAGATGCCAGGGCAAACCCGCCCACAGTCGGTGGTCGTCTGCGCCCCCCACCCCCGCCAACTGAGATTACGAAGGCATCTAAAGGAGGCAAGCAAAGCAAGCCTTCAACACAGTGAAGAGGTATTTAGGACCTGCATTGGAATACAGGCAAGGAGAAGCTCACATGCCAGGAACACGAAGAAGAGACAACACAGGAAAGGGGCAGGATACTCAAGCATCATGCTCTACCAACCCTATGGAAGATTCCTACAGTGGGATCCCCATGGGGATGGCCCAGGACACAGATATCAGAAACACAATTGGGAACATATTTAAAGAACTTCAAGATTACAAAGAGCAAATTAAAGAACTAAGAAAAGAGAAGGAAGAACTCAAGAAGGAACTAGAGAGAGAGAATGACAAACTCTGGAAGGAACTGGAAATACTGAAAAGATCCCATGCTGAAAAAGATAAGGAAACCAACCATCGAAGCAAAGAACTACAGGAAGAGATTGATAAGCTCCAAAAAGAAGTAGAAATACTAAAGAAATTAGAAGAGGAAATGAAAAAGGAAATCAAACACTCATCCAATCAAGAGGAAAGGAGTGGAAAAAGCCTCAGAAGCAGAATGGAGGAAGCAGAACAAAGAATATCAGACCTGGAAGATAACACAGAACAACTAAAAACCTCAAGGAAAGATTATGAAAAATTTAAAAATA
>VZQC01013506.1:675992-722365 GCA_009823505.1 Rhizomys pruinosus
GAAATAGTGAACTTCTGCTCAAAACAGTCAACTTCCTCATGGAGAATATTGAGAAAGACTGAGAAAGAGATGAAAAGCATGTTTGGCAGAATGCATGAGCTCTGGCGGGGTGGGGGAATGGGGGGGGACACGGGTCTAGATTTCTTAAAAAAAATAAAAATAAATTTATGTGAAAAAAATAAAAAAATAAAAGAGGTTGTAGAGTAAAAAAAAAAAAGTCAGTGACTCCTTACTCTAGATACATGTGTAATAGAAGAAAATAGTATAGGCTGGAGAGATGGCCTAGTGGTTAAGAGCACTGACTGCTCTTACAGAGGACCCAGGTTCAATCTCCAGCACCCACATGGCAGCTGAGAACCGTCTGTAACTCCAATTCCAGGAGAACTCCTGTTCCAGGGGAATCTGATGCCCTCTTCTGACCTCCGTGGCAGTGCACAACATGGGTGCACAAACCTACATGCAGACAATACATTCATACACATAAATAAATAAATAAAATTTAAAAAAATTTTAACAAAGAGGAAAATAGTATTGCTTTGTTATCTTGGATGTGTTCCAATGCCTTTTACTGAATGCACAATAGAAAACAGGATCCCTCACCTTTAACAACTCATTAGTCAATCAAGAAAGTATAACTCAGGTGCAATTTAGAGAATTGGGATTATTTGCATAGAATATTTAGATTTACTGAACACAAAGTACTTTGATATATCTCCCATCGAAACTTAAACTTTATATAATAAAATCTTACTATGCTCATCTCCTGAATGCTGGTACTTAAAACATCCATAAAAGTGTTCTATTAGGACCCACCAAGAACTGATGATGCTACTAGATTCTTTATGTATGTAAATATAATTCAACTTAACCAGAATCGAATAAAACATTTCAAAAAAATTGAAGTAAAAGTCATAATGTGTACAGTTGATCTTAGTTGCCTCATGGATATCCCTTCTCTGTCTCCATGTTCATATATTCATTTTATAATTTTGCTTTTAATGAGGTAGTTTTCCTGATAAATTTAAAATACTACTTCCTTACAATTTTATTTTTCATAAATCCAATAATAGCCCAGAATTAGTTATATTTTCTTTCCATTTAATAGTTACATTGTTCCAAGTGTTCTTGTTCTAGATCTTAAACCCTCTGAATCCAAGAGTACTTTTTTAAGAGTAAGTTCAGTGGGCCAGAGAGATGGCTCAGCAGATAAGAGTGCCAACTGCTCTTGCAGAGGACCCGGGTTCTATTCCCAGCACCCACATGGTGGCTAAGAACCATCTTTAACTTCCAGTTCCAGTCAGAAGCCCACTTCTGACCTCCACAGCATTACACGACATGGGTGCACCAACCTACATGCAGACAGTACACTCATACAAATAAAAAATAATAAATAAATAAATGTAAAAAAAGAGTAAGTTCAGAAAACTGAAAGTAACTGTGGCTTAGACAGAGTAGAGAATGTTTTTTTGCATCTTCCAAATATAGAGGTAGACAGTACTGGGGGCTTCCACTGCCACGAGTCTGTGGGGTGCTATTGGTCTAAATGTCAGAGACTCAGGGTTTGTCTCACAGTCTGTAGTGGTTACTTGAAATTGGTCATCATATATGTAGTCTATTCAACAGGATGGGGAGGAGATGGGGAAAAGTCGTACCTTCTTACAGCAAATAGGCTTGCTGAAAGCCTGTATGTCACTTCCACTTACATCATATTGGCCATATCTAGTCACAGGCTCTGCACTCCCTGGGAAGCTGGCATGCTTCTGTTGGTTGGACACATTGCTGTCTTAAATTGACTCAGAGTTCTGTTACTAAGTGAACTCATGCATTTTGGCTGCTGTAACAAAATATTTTAGATAATAGGTTTTTAAAATTATAAGTAACAGAAACTTGTTCCTCCCAATTGTGAAAGTTTAGTGGTCTGAGATCAAGTAACTTGCTGACTGAGTGTCTGGCAGGGGCCGTGTTTTCTGTTTGTAGCGGTAGCTTCTACTTTGTCTGCACGTGGTGAAGGAGTTGACAGCTTCTCTTGCACCTCTTTCTAAGGCACTAATTCCATTCATGCATTATCCACCTTGTGATCTATCAGAACATCCAGACCCTCATCTCCTAAATCTGTCACCTTGGGAGAGATTAGAATTTCATCATGGAATTTTGATGCAACACAGACATTCAGACCATCACACTGAGAATGAAATTGGGGCCTGGGGCCACAGCTCTGTGGGGAAGAACTTGGTTAGCGCATGCACGGCCTTGTTGTTAGGTGTCCCTTTCCTCAAAAAAGAAAGAAGAATGGGATTGCATTTAACAGCCTATTTCCTCCACTGCAGGAGGATGAAGCAAAATTTTCATCCCTAAGGAAAAAAGTAAGAAGTGCACTGCCCCATGCTTGCTGTAGGCCTGCACTGCCCATGCTTGCTGTAGGCCTGCACTGCCCATGCTTGCTGTAGGATTGCACTGCCCCATGCTTGCTGTAGGATTGCACTGCCCCATGCTTGCTGTAGGACTGCACTGCCCATACTTGCTGTAGGCCTGCACTGCCCATGCTTGCTGTAGGCCTGCACTACCCATGCTTGCAGTAGTACTGCACTGCCCCATGCTTGCTGTAGGATTGCACTGCCTCATGCTTGCTGTAGGACTGCACTGCCCATACTTGCTGTAGGCCTGCACTGCCCATGCTTGATGTAGGCCTGCACTACCCATGCTTGCAGTAGGATTGCACTGCCCCATGCTTGCTGTAGGACTGCACTGCCCCATGCTCGCTATAGGCCTGCACTGCTCATGCTTGCTGTAGGAATGCATTGCCCATGCTTGCTGTAGGATTGCACTGCCCCATGCTTGCTGTAGGACTGCACTGCCCCATGCTTGCTGTAGGACTGCACTGCCCCATGCTTGCTGTAGGCCTGCACTGCCCCATGCTTGCTGTAGGAATGCACTGTCCATGCTTGCTGTAGGACTGCACTGCCCATGCTTGCTGTAGGACTGCACTGCCCATGCTTGGTGTAGGATTCCACTGACCCATGCTTGCTGTAGGACTGCACTGCCCATGCTTGCTGTAGGGCTGCACTGCCCCATGCTTGCTGTAGGCCAGCACTGCCCCATGCTTGCTGTAGGACTGTACTGCCCATGCTTGCTGTAGGCCTGCACTGCCCCATGCTTGCTGTAGGACTGAACTGCCCCATGCTTTCTGTGGGCCAGCACTGCCCCATGCTTGCTGTAGGATTGCACTGCCCCATGCTTGCTATAGGCAGCTTGGTTTGATGTGATGAATTTTATTTCCCTTAGAACTAGTCTCTGACCATCTCCCTATGGCCCTTCCTCCTAAATGTACCATATATATTTCTTGTGCCTATAATTCATATGTTCCTATTTGTCCTCTTACTGCATTTTTTCAGTGCCTTCGGATGTCCAAGACTATAGAAGGAGAGATTAAATACAATTGTACCAAGTGAAATTGTCCATTTGTCATTAATTACTGGCCAATTGATTGGACAATTAAGAGAAATGAGAAAAGAATGATAAATCAAAGAGTATCCACAAAAAAGATAAGCTATACAATAATCATTTAATATAAAACATAAAGTATTCCCAGGAGATGGATAGGTTGAAACAATTTCTTGAGGAAAAAAAATGAGGAAACTAATGCTCTCTTAGAGTCCTTTCTGTGAATACTAGCAAACAGCATCCTCTCAAGGCCTGTAAGGGCAGCGATGTGGGCAGTTCTTTCTTTTGGCTCTCAGACTGGTCATTCTAAGAAGGAACGATTCATTCATTGACAAAAGGTACACTGAACATTAAATGTCTATGAGATTCCATGTTAACCTCTGATAAACACGATATGGTCTTGTTCTTCAAAGATGTCATACACTAGGCAAGTAAGAGAGACGTGCACATAGTAAATCAATGTTTGTTGTGAGTAGTTCTATATTTATCTGAACCAAAGGCTCCAGGATACAGAGAAAGGGAACTATTAGTCTTGCCTAGAGGATCCTACAAAAAGAGGTATTTGAGCTGGACACTAAAGGATGAGTAGGGGTTCAGCAGAGAAGTGGCCATGAGTACAGAGTGGGCACAGGAAGAACAGTCATGGAGGAGTGCCAGCACCTGGCAAGTGCAGAGGCTGGCTGTCACTTTGCCACTTTGTACAGCTGGAGCACAGAGTCTTTCAAACGCAGGTGCAGATGGATTAGGATTGAAAGAATCTGTACATCTGGTACAGAATTCAGAAAAATTGGTCAGGAATGGTGATTCAAGAGAGGTTTTGAATCAGGATAATATTTTGGAATCAAGGCTGTACTTTATAAATAGCTGAATAGTAGTAATATTATGGGAGAAAACAAATGACTTTAAAGGGCAAAGTTAGTAAACAGCTAAGTCATAAAGTTATTGTAAATGCTGTTTCTTAACCTTTTTATGACAAAGCTATATACATAGACTGTCACCTTATAGTCTCTTGGTAGATAACATAATTGACCTACTCCTAAATCCAATCAGTTTAGATAACAAACTCATTCATATGTACTGTTATAAAAGCAGCTTATTTTCTGGCTATTATTATTAATATTGCAGATATGCACAGTACCCTACAAGGTATGTAATGAGAAAAGAGGGAACAGGGTAGTCAAGGGTGATTAATCTTCACACTCTGCTATAACAATAGCTCTCCAGGAAGGAGTCATTTTCCATAATGTAGAAAGAGGAGGTAAAAGCAGCAAAGAAGACTGCTCACCTAGGGGACTATTTTTGGAATTAAGAAGAAAATGAAAGTGCTTTCTGGACTTGGAAATGCTAAATAAACACATGGAATTACTATCATAAAGGGTGAGCAGGCTTGGAAGTAAAAGGTCAACATATTTATATAAAGCAAGGCTCAAAATGCATATAAAACTATATGTTTACTTTAACGAATTCTGACCCAAAGAAACTACATTGAATTGTTACTTCAGGGTCAGATTAAACTCTGTATGACAGCACAGGAAACAATGGGAAGATTGACTGAGGAGAAACAAAGGTCACAGTGACACTAGGGCACAGGAAGCAGGTGACCTAAACCAGAAGCCCCCTGGAAGGCTGTGACCTGAAAAAAATTATAAAGATGAAATCTTATAATCATCTATTTATCAAAATTAGAACAATCAGAGATCATCAAAACACACTTTCAAAATTTCCCTCGATTCCAGACCCTCTCCCCTCACTCCAGATGAGTATAGTCATCAGTTTGGTCTCCGTCCTCCAAGAATAAACAGATGAAGAAGTTTTCCACTTATAGAACAGGTTGGAGATGAAGCCTGCATGCAAGACTGGAAGAATCTTTGTCTTGCTATAGAAAGTAATATTTTACATGGAGACTGCACCCTAGTCTTTTTTTTTTTGTTCTTTTCGAGACAGGGTCTCCCTGTAGCCCCAGCTGTCCTGGAACTCCCTCTGAAGACCAGGCTGGCCTTGAACTCACAAAGATCCACCTGCCTCTGCCTCCCGAGTGCCAGGATTAAAGGCGTGCGCCACCACGCCCGGCTTTTTACATGGAGACTGCACCCTAGTCTTTTATAGCATAATCACTCAGTGTACTGCCAGAAGACACATAGAAGGGGCTGAAGAAAAGAAAAATATGTTTGTTATCCCCACACATCCTAGAGGATCTGAGCAGGTACAGCGTACACAATGTAGGGCTACATAACAAAGACATCAGGGTGTTCAGGAGGCAAAAACAGGAGCAAGGGAAGATTAAGCCCATGGCGTCTCTTAGGATTTCCAACGGAAAAGCAAGGCAGTCTAGTGTGAGGAATATGGTTCCTTTAATGATTTTTGTGGTCTGTAAGCTACCAGGATCTCTACTTACCCACCCCCTTCACCAGGAATGACTAAGGAAGAGGTATATTGTTTCCTGGGGCATAAGGGCCAGGCAGAAAATGCTCTCTAGATTGGTTAGCTTGAATAAAAAAGCATGCATACTCCCAATGGGACCCACTGTTACCATTAAAAATTCACTGTCTCAGCCAGGTGTGGTGGTGCATGCTTTTAATCCTAGCACTTGTGAGGCAGAGGCAGGCAGATCTCTGTGA
Source organism: Rhizomys pruinosus (assembly GCA_009823505.1). Taxonomy (NCBI): domain Eukaryota; kingdom Metazoa; phylum Chordata; class Mammalia; order Rodentia; family Spalacidae; genus Rhizomys; species Rhizomys pruinosus. Next base: position 682,052 of record VZQC01013506.1, read on the forward strand.
GTTCAAGACCAGCCTGGTCCACATAGTAAGTTCCAGGACAGCCAGAGCTACAGGGAGAACATGTCTCAAAAATATCAAAAAAGAAGAAGAAGAAGGAGGAGGAAGAGGAGGAAGAGGAGGAGGAGGAGGAGGAGGGAATTATTCATTGTCTCCGATGACGATGACGACGAAGAAGAAGAGAATTATTCGCTGTCGATGACGAAGAAGAAGAAGAAGAAGAAGAAGAAGAAGAAGAAGAAGAAGAAGAAGAAGAAGAAAAGAATTATTCACTGACGATGAAGATGAAGACGAAGACGAAGAAGAAGAAGGAAAAAGAAGAAGAAGAAGAAGAAGAAGAAGAAGAAGAAGAAGAAGAAGAAGAAGGAAGAAGAAGAAGAAGAAGAAGAAGAAGAAGAAGGAAGAAGAAGAAGAAGAAGAAGAAGAAGAAGAAGAAGAAGAAGAAGAAGAAGAAGAAGAAGAAGAAGAAGAAGAATTATTCACTATCTTCGGGGCTGAAGAGATGGCCTAGAGGTTAAGAGCGCCAACTGCTCTTGCAGAGGACCCGGGTTCGATCCCCAGCACCCACATGGTGACCGAGAATCGTCTGAAACTCCAATTCCAGGAGAACTCCAGTTCCAGGGGAATCCGACACCCTCTTCTGACTTCTGTGACATTGCACGACACGGGTGTACAGACTTGCATGCAGACAGTATATTCATATACATACAGAAATAAATAAAATTAAAAAAAAATCCACTGTCTCCAAGAAAGGACCAGATGCTCTATAGCCAGGAGGGGTTTTTTTAGGTCAAAAATTTCAAAACTGTACAGAAAAAGATTCAATATTTATAATACAGAGACTTCAAGTGTGGAGGTGCCTAGGAGTCATACAACTGAGAGTGAGCGGCATGAGCCTCTTCGGTTGCTCGTTGTCAGGGTGATTATGTCCAAGGTCAGTTATTTTTATGTGTACTGTCTCTACTCTTAATGAAGGCTTTTCAAATTACATCTTTTGAGAGAAGAAGTGTTTATGCTACACCATCTGTCATATCTCAGGAAGTGAAAGAGGAAAAGCTAGTCTCACTCATAGAGCCCTTGCCCCATGCTATTAATAAGACAGATTGTTGTGTAAGTGACTTGCAAAAGGAAAATCATAGATGCTTCATGTTTAAGCAAATATTCATCCTCTTCTAGGAAATGTACACAGTCAGAACCAAATTCTAGACCAAAAAATTAAGATGTGTGGCCCAGACAAAGGGAATCATTGTCTATGTGTGCTGACGTTGCCAATAAAATGTTCGGTATTGAAGGGACTCTCAATACCTTACTATTGGAGGAAAACAAAGCATAGATTTCAGTAAAAATATGTATCTACTAGGTCCTGTTCTCTTTTTCTTTTTTTGACACAGGGACACAGTATGTAGCATCATCTGGCCTGAAACTCCCTATGTAGACCATCCCAGGTTGGCATCCAACACACCTGCTTCTGCTTCCCAAGTGCTGGGATTAAAGGCATGCCCCACCATGCCCCTGGATCTTGGCTCTTAATGGGTGTGCTGTAATGCAACTATATGATATTAACTGTAATGCTAACTACAGAAAACAGGTAGAAACTGTTAAGCATATATGATAAACCAGTATGGTAGTAGGCTAGGTAAAAGACTACTTCTGCCCAATATCAATAACTGAATTTATTAGTAAGCCTTGTTAATTAAATGATATATGTACATATTTCGTATTTGTACTTTTGTGCTTATTCAAATTCTATTTTCAGAGCCCAGAAGCTGTTAAGAATTTATTTTCTTTCAACATTTGCCAAGGCCTCATTATTTTCTGAGACAGTCCTATTGGCATAAAGCAGATGAAATGTTAATATATAAAAATGTCACACATGCTAAGCCCCTGAGCATAACAATGTTTCACTATTTGTAACCTTTGGTAATGGAAAATATTTGTTGTACTTCTATTTAAACCAAAATGAAAGCTAATTATTAGTAGCTGATGAGTGAGCAGCCTGTGTTCAAAGAGATTTGCAAGTAGGGTCTACAGGCACCTGTTGCTATAAATAATATTACGAGACTTAACATGTATAGATAAATAAAAAAACGGTGCATGCCTCAGTCTATGACTGCCTCAATATTAGAAATGGACATTACATCAAAACAGGCAAGTTCTGCTAGTGGTGGTGCACGCCTTTAATCCTAGCACTTGGGAGGCAGAGGCAGGCGGATCTTTGTGAGTGGGGCCAGCCTGGTCTACAGAGTAAGTTCTAGGACAGCTGGAATTACAGGGAGACCCTGTCTTGAAAAAAAAAAAAAAAAAAAAAAAAAAAGTAACTTTATCATAGAAAAAATAAGTACTTATAAATGTAGGTGGCTAAGTGTAGGCCTTCAGCTATTAGTGTGTAAAAGGTCTGATGGCTGTGTGAGATGCTGTGTAAAAGAAGATAGCTTTCCTCTCTCTGAAGAACATCCCAGGATGAGAAAGGGCCGGCAATTAGGGAATGTCACTAATCTGATGCTCAGTGTCAAAAATACATATATTTTTAAAGATTTATTTTATTATCTTTGATTTTATATGTGTGTATCTGCATGTGAATGTCACTGCCTGAGGAAGTCAAAAACATAGCCCAGCCCCTGGAGCTGGAATTACAACAGTTCTGAGCTACCCAATGTGGGCGTGAGGAACTTAAGTCAGGTCCTCTGCAGGAGCACTAAGCACTCTTAACGTCTAAGCCTTCTCTCCAGCCCCAAATCACATACATATTTCCCACCCACTGTAAGGCATACCACTGTCTTCCTCGATCTGCCTTCCCTGCAGAGTCACTACAGGAGAGGGTGACCCATATTCCGCCCTCTGTATTTCTTACAGGCAATGACTGCTGAGTGTCCCTGTGGTTGCTGTGCACAGTCCACTAGCTTTGTAGGTCATTTGCGTGGGTCCTCCTCTGGCCTTCACTTTGGTACAATATTGAGACCTTCTGAATCTCTGTTTACACAATTGAAATAATAGTAACACATTTCATAAGGCTGTGCTAAGCAGGTGGGAAAGGGTGCCCCAAATGCACCTCCCTTCCTTTCCATAGCTCTCCTTCTCCCTGAGATAGGATGTGTCCCAAGCCATCATCTGTCACTGATGAATAGGGCCCCTGGGTACATGAACAGGTAAAGAAAAATAGGGCTGGGAACACATGTAAGGGTAGTAAAAAAAGGTCGTTGACAGGCTCTTCCTACTGTGGACCTTAGAGAAAACGGGAACTCTGCAAGTTTGAAATCTGTAGAAAATGAATTTCTTTGGTTCTTTGTATCAGCTTGATATTGCACTAATTATAAGGTATATTTTGAGGAAGTTAAGATGTAGAGATATTAAATGAATATTTTATTTACTAAATATTTACTGAGCTTTTTATTAAGCTCTCTCATGATGCATAGTACTTGGAGTACTAGATATATAGCAGGAAATAACAAAACAAAATACAGCAGGATAGATAACCAATAAAATAAATGTGTAAATTACACAGAAAAAGTGATTATTCTTATGGAGTAATGAAAGTTGGAAAAAGGGGGTCTGGGTTATAATTTAAAATGGGGCCGGGCGTGGTGGCACACGCCCTTAATCCTAGCACTTGGGAGGCAGAGGCAGGCAGATCTTTGTGAGTTCAAGGCCAGCCTGGTCTACATAACGAGTTCCAGGACAGCTGGGGCTACAGGGAATCCCTGTCTCAAAAAGACAAAAAAAAAAGGATGGTCAGGGAAGACTTTCTGCCAGAAAGGAATATATGAATAAAATCTTGCAAAGTGTAAGAGAGAGAGCAAGGAACAGGGATGTCTGGGAAAAGAACATCCCAGAAAACAGATAGGGCAATCCAACCTGGGCTCAGGCATGGGGATGATTCAAGTCAACAGGAGGTTGTACAGTGGGGAGGGAAGGCAGTTAACCTTCTTACTGAGATGAGACAGTTCTGGAGCAGCGGGTTTGGCCTTGCCTTGCTAATTTTGTGATGCTTGTTTGATTGCCAATGGGAGAAAATGAATCAAGGACAGGCTGTTGATGGAAATCTAAGGATTGTCAGGAGAGAGATCTCATTTAGTCATGAGACCACCAGGGACACCCAAGACATAAAAGGAGGCAACCCTGACTGATCCTTTGCCCACGCCACCCTTAGGAGGCCAAAGAGAATGAATGTAAATGTCATCACTTTCTGTACAGTGTTACACACCTGCAGCCACATGCTCGACCTCCTCGAATACTGAACGGATTTAACCTGTGCTCTTGGAGGCAACAGCTGAGCCGGTGCTTTGATCAGCACCTGAAGCGCTTCTGGAAGAAGCAGAGGACATTCGCATGTAAATCCTTGTCTTTCCCACAATAAAGGAGCTGGCAGGTGCTCGCATATTCCCTGCCTTTCACCCAGCTCCCTAAATCAGTTTGACTCTTGTCTTTTATTCACCTCTTCCTGGTCAGGGCCTTGGAACAGGCCAGCTGCCCCAAGGGTTCCTACATCTGAGCACAGGTTAAATCCATTCAGTATTCGAGGACCACTGCAGATGTGTAACACTCTACAACTTGCAACACTTCAAATAGGAGGGAAAGCTCCAGAGACTGAATTAGAATTCTGAATGGATGTCACAGGCACAGACTTTTGGCTCAATATACAAAGTAATATTCTAACTACTATGCCCGTCAGCAAGCAAAGATGCTGCCTTACTGGCTCAGAATGTGTGAGCAAAAGCTGACTGACTCATCATTTCTTAGGATCCAAGACTCTCAGGAAGAGTCCTGTTAATTTAGGCATCGCCCAAAGGACCATATTTCAAAAGCCATCTATATATTCTCTCTGTGCACACAAAACTGAGGGCTATGGTAACCACTTAAATAAATGTTAACGAGACTACTTTGGCCTGAGATGGCTGCAACCTTGCGTCTAAGGAGGCTATCACCGTCTCCCCTCCACCACATCTCCATCTCATGCATGCTCTGCGCATTTAGAGACTTTTAAGGTTATAGCAAACTTTAACTTCTGGGTCTTTATAGCAGTCATTGGTTCCTCCCACTTCCATGCAACTATAAGGTACTACTTGAAGAACAGAAACTGCCGCCGTGCCAGAGTTTTCACAGCTCTGCAAGGACTCAGCTCTATTATTATATATGTGAGGGTGGAATGATGGGAGGAAAAGAGGTCAAAAGGAAGAGGTGATTGATGGCAAGTGGGTAGAAGACTTGCTTAAAATGTGCTACTTGGGCCCTGAACACCCACAAAAGTTCCATTTTAGAATGTTAAAATAGAAAGTATATGCATAAAATAAAAATAAAATTTCAAAAGAATTATTGGTAATCACCAGTCAGGAAGTTTATGGATCCCTTAAAGAAAAACACAGTATGGCCCATGCTTAATATATTAGAAGATTTGCCAGGCATGGTGGTGCACGCCTTTAATCCCAGCACTTGGGAGGCAGAGGCAGGTGGATCTCTGTGAGTTCAAGGCCCGCCTGGTCTACAGAGTGAGCTCCAGGCTAGGTGGGACTAAATGGAGACCCTGTCTCAAAAATACCAAAAAAAAGAAAAAAAAATATATATATATATGTGTGTGTGTGTGTATGTGTGTGTGTATAATACATTATATCTATAGTAGAAGTTTTGAGTTCTAAACTATTATTTTGTTTCTATCTCTGTATACCGCAGAGATTTTATGTAATGTTAATAGTTGGGTTTGTTGTTTATACTTCATCTCATCACATAAAAACTGAAAGGCAACTAACTCTTCAACTGTAAACATCTTTTAACAACTAGGCCAGCTTTGAAGTGATCATGAGATTCAATATGATTCAGATTTGTAGAAATTCGTGATTGCCTCAAGGTGGGAATGCCCCACAGACTCTTCAAAAAGTGAATTTCATGGGCAAATAAATTGCAAAAGGTTTTGTTGGTTCATTTGTTTATTTTCGGAAAACTAAGTGTTCTTCAATCTGATTTTTCCCTTTACCATATTATTAAAAACTGAAAAAGATGAGAAAAACTCTTTGTTTAACCATCTCTCAAATTCCTTAGACAAAGGAAAATATCATGCAATTCATGTGTCAAGGAAGACTTTGGGACCAGCTTAAATGAAAAGCAGGAGGTGGGAGAATGGGTTGGTACCTTCTGGGTAAATAATGGAGAAAAGAGGAGACTAGAAAGAGAGATCTGGAACACATGGCGTGGCTCAGCATGCTTCTGATGTTTCCTTGTTGCTTTTCATGAGACAAAGCTAAGGAAAGTGACAGAGGCCTCAGATACAGCCGCCCATCAGTCCTTCACAGCGGTGCACATGCCACGGGATGCTGCTGCCCAGAGGTACAACCACAACCCCAAGGCTGCAGCTTGGCCCCAAATCTCAGTGCATTCCAGTCTGAGCTGCACCTACATCAAAGTGGATTTTGGCATACTTCTCTCATCTAAAAATGGACCAGTTTCATACAGGTGGTGTGCCTTTGCTAGCACAAGTAGGAGACAGCCCATTAAAGGCCTGCATACAGCACAGATGCTTTAAAAAAGCATCCTATTTGGAGTCTTTCCAGTTGTAGGCACCAGGCAGCTGCCCAGAGAACATCCTTTTCTGTTTCCTAGACCATGTGAAGAAGAGGAAAAGGGCAGGGCGACTCCATCAGTGATCTTGCACTTTCTACATATGAGTTCCCTTTCTCTACAACTTCTCCTTCCTCATGTTCCATCCCCCCCCCCCGGGGGGGGCGTTTAGAAAATTCAGGCACTGAATTAAAGAGAGTAGATGAGTTTAGAATACAGCTCAATCCATAAAGTGCTTGCCATTCAAACATAAGAATCTGAGTTTGATTCCCCCAGAATCCATATAAAAAGCCAGGCGGTGTGTGTGTTTATAATCCCAGCACAGGGGATGCAGAGGTAATCTCGCCTACTTGGTAAGCCTTGGGCCTCAAAAAGAGAAGGTAGACAGCTCCTGAGAAGGGTCACCCAAGGTTGTCCTCTGATTTGCACGTACACACACACACACACACACACACACACACACACACACATTCTGGCAGTGTTTCCCCCTATGCTTGGGAGTCTGGAAAGTCAGATTCAGGCTTTAAAATGTACATAGATTTTTCTTCTCCCTATATGTTTTTGATTTGCTGAAAGGAAAGGAGAGTCTTTAAGAAACAAATAAGGGGGTTAGAGACATGGCTCAGAGGTTAAGAGCACTGGCTGCTCTTACAAGGACCTGGGTTCAAATCCCAGCGCCCATACGGCAGCTAACAACCATCTGTTAACTCTAGTTCCAGGAAAATCTGACACCTTCTTCTAACATCTGAAAGTGCTGCATGAGTGCACTTACATACATGCAGACATAACAATCATACAAATTAAATGAATAAATAGTTTAAAAAATTAAAAAATCAAATAAAGAAAATCTCTGAGTATTAGATTTGACAGCTTGATAGGAACACATCACCTCACCCCACCCTCACTACACTCCAGAGTGGGGCCTTGCTCCTTCCAGCCACAGGACCTTTGCATGGGTGCTTCACCTTGCTCACCTCTCTAGGTCCTCCATATCCCAGTTCAAACTTTGCCTCCTCCCTTCCTCTTCCCTAACCTGTGTGGCTGGGCCAACCCTATCCAAGACAACCTTCCCTCAGGTACTTCCAGTTACTGTTTTGCACTTTTCTTGTAGGCTGTTTTTAGTCAGCATTCACCTCCCTGACTCATGTGAAGCTTGGGACTTTCTCTTTAGCTTCTCACAATTGCCATAGCACCCCTAAAACAGTCATCAGACAGTAGGTGTTTAATATTTGATAAATTATTTTGTGAGTGAGTAGATAACACATTGATTTTACTCTAGTCTTCATTAGACTTGCTTTACTCAAAGGAGGTCATAACAGCTTGAAAATGATCATAACCAAATACTACTCTGTGGTTTTCACTTAGTAAGTAGGACAGCATCAGGCAGCCCACACTGAACACCTGTCAAAGGGAGCAGGGTCAAGGCCCAGTACTGCACCTGTATCTTTTCCCCGGATCTCGGGAAAAGAGGAGCAATCCAACACCAGTGATTCCTATAAGTGTCTACTGGCCATTTCCAGAACTAATTATGTGTGATAAATCCAGAACTCATTGCACTTTCTGGATAGCTCTTTCATCTCTAGATGTTTTAGTAGTCCCATTAACTTACGGAAAAAGAAAACCTCAATACTCTGTGGTCTAGGTGGTACTCAATAAATAGCATTAAAATTTTTGTAAAATTTTTATAGCCAGTCCCAATTGCTGTTTTAAAAGGTAATGTCTGGCATTTGGGAAATTCTCAAAACATTTTGCAAAATTAGACTGTACTGGACATTGGGCTTGTAGGTATACTGGGAGCTCCATAACATTTAGTGTTTGATGGGCAACAATGTGAATTGGTAAGGTGATTTTTAGAAAGTGCCAGACAACTTCAACTTACTTAGAAGGCAGCCAGAGAAGTCAAGAATACATGACTATAAGTCATGTAAAATACTTTTTCACTTTGATGTTAAAGATGAACCCCTGGCCTTAACCATGCTAGGTACGCACTCTGCCACTGAACTGTATGTCCTGATACTAAAGTGTATCTGAAAAAGAAAATGTTTTATGCCTTGAGAGGATTTCTTCTCCCCAAGTTTTGTTTGTTTATATGTTTTGGTAATCAGGTAAGAAAATATGTGAAGAAGAGCTAAGTGCTCTCAGATTTAAAAGGTAGACTTTGTCTTGTTCTGAGCTAGAGTCTCCTATAACCCACGCTGGCCTCAGACTCCTTGTAGAGCAACGGATCTCTGTGAACTTCTCATCCTCCTCCTCCCCTCCTCCTAATGCTGGAATTACAGGTGTGTACCACCACACCTAGTTTTATATCTTGATGAAACAGTAAGTAGCTGACTGTCTCTCCATTGTCTCTCATTCTGAGAGGATCACAAATTCCTGGAGTCACCTGTCAACACATGTGACAACCAGGAGACAAGCACTGAGGTGCCAGAGCCTGAAATTTATTCTGAAAAGCTTTTGAAAAAAGCTTTAAAGTCCTTTAAAGCACTTAGGTAGATTATAAAAGTGGTTTCTGTTGATTCCTAAGAAAGTCAGTTATGCTAACTAGTCATTGAAAATATTTCTTACTATGGGAAATATCTACTTTTGTCTATGAATTGATTTAGACTTCATGTAGCCCCAAATTTATATTAAAATTAAAATGTTATAAATGCCTTTTAAGGGTCCAGTGTGTTTGGTGCACACCTTTAATCCCAGCACTCAGGAGGCAGAGGCAGGTGGATCTCTGTGAGTTCAAGGCCAACCTTATCTACATAGCAAGCTGTAGGCCAGCCAGGACTAAAGGGAGACCCTGTCTCCAAAAGACCAATTAGTAAATAAATAAATACATACATAAATACATAAATAAATTCCTTTTAAGAATATTTTAAGACAAATTTATTATGGAAGGCAAGAATATTTTATTTTCTCTTTGTTTCAGTTTCCTCCACTGTGGGAGGTTATCCTTCACCCCTGGAGTTGACTCATTGCAGGATAGTGCCTTACAGGGAAGGGTTTCACTTTTGGAGAGGATATTTGATCCCAGAGCTGTGAAGGGAGAGCAGATACTCTCATGTTGGGTAAAAACTTTAGATGCCCACAGGGACACAAAGGGCACTTCCTTCCAAGGTGTTCAGTTGCTGCAGGTCTCCTGGCTGAGTGCCACAGGAAGGGAGGGAGAGGCACCTGACTCTGGCCAGGAGATGTCTCTGGCCAGCACAGACAGAAGCTTTGCCTTCACTAGCTCAGCAATTTGAGCCCTGGGGGCAGCTCAGTCACTGCTCTAACAGGATAAGTGGGGAAGGAGATGTTGCAGGCTCTGCAGGGGAGAGTATGCCTGCTGGTCCATTCTTGCTTGAAGGATCAGTAACTAATCTCTTACTAAATCACAGGTTTAAACTCAAAAGTAAATTTGGAAATCAGTTAGTCCAGTTCACTTGGACTTGAAAGGTTAAAAACCCCCAAACACCAAGTCTCAGGAAACATAAAAGCACCTGTCCAACATTTCTCCATAGGTATGATTAAATATCAATGTAGGGCTCTGATGGGCACCCGAGTGGACTAGGGACGGCACTGCTCACCACACAAGCGAAAACACCTGCCTCTCCACTGCTTCCCCTCTGGACCAGCTCCCAGAGGCAGAGGGAGGAACCCTTCCCCAGAAGCAGCAGGAGAATCTGGGTCCCTTTGCACAGGGATAAACAAACCATTTGCAAGGGTTAGGTAGGGGTCTTCTCTGCCAGGCTGTTGGGGCCCAACGGCTCTTTCTGTGAGGTGCACATTGTTCCAGGAAATGAACCCTTACCTGACAATGTAAACATTGTCACTAGGCAGGCAATTTTCTTAATTTCGTCAATTAAATCTAAAAGGGCATTTTTTCCTGGGAATAATTCAACTGTAAATAAGAAAAATTTCTTGGACTCAAACACAGTTCCTTGGAGGGTCCGTGTTGCTGAGTGGCTACTTTGCTTCCCGGGATGAGCACCCTCTCATGGTGCCAGCGCTTCATTGGTTGCAATTTTTTGTAACAAAATTCTACAAGGACTAGAAAATCTTGATGGGAGAATAGTGAGGTATAGGATAGCGCCGAAAGACATCAGTGGAAATGCACAGTAGGCTTTCCAGTAAATCCAGAGTCCCTTGGTGACATTGTCCACCAGAGCTCATGTTGATGGTCTGTACTTAGTATGACATCTCCCCCAACCCCCACAGTGTGGACAGTGAATTCAGTTCACTTACTACGGAGTGTGGTGTTCTGATCCCCAGAACTCTCACAAGGAGTCCTCGGCATGCATCAAGTGGCCTCTTCTTTAAAGATCCCACCAACACCTACGGGTCTGTCATTAAACATAGTGTCTTCTCTGAACAGTAGGACTGAACTCTCTCTGTAGATGATAGCACTCCACTTCTCTTCCTTTTCCATTGTTAGGTAAACAAACAACACTCCTAATCCTTAGTGCAAACTATAGACTCACTTAACTTCCTATTTTCACAGCTCTAAGGTAATAAAGATATAAAAGATCACGACTTTCCCCACTCCAGGCTGTTTCATGGCTGACTAGGCTTACTTTGCCCTAGTGGTAGAAAGGGCTAAGACGAGCCTTGCTGCACACAGGGAAGGCTGCCTTTCTCAGGTCATGACCTCAAGCCCACTGACAGCAGATTCACATTGGGCACTTAGGAACAGTAGTGAACGTCAAGACCCGTGTCAGGACCCCTTCCTGCTTGTGCTCCATCCTTTCATTACTAGAGCTTTGCAGACCCTTACCTCAACCAGTCCTGGTCCTTCCACCTCCCCCAGCACAGACATGCACTCACTGCTTCAAGTAGTTCTAGATTTCAAGGAGGCATAATTTTTGACCATTTTCCCCTTTATTACCTGTAACTTTTTTTCTTGTCTATGTACAAGTTCTCTTTGGAGTAACAGGCTTCTTGTAGTCAACATATATCTCTATCTGATTTGCGTAGTATCATGAGATTGTAACATAGAATCTTATCATTAATCACATACTTTTATGCTCCTAACACAGAGATACTCTAATCTCTCCTATGAAATAGATATAAAAATTTAGGGATGAGCCAGGCATGGTGGTGCATGTCTTTAATCCTAGCACTAGGGAGGCAGAGGCAGGAGGATCTTTGTGAGTTCAAGGCCAGCCTGGTCTACAGAGCGAGTTCCAGGACAGCTGGGGCTACAGGGAGACCCTGTCTCAAAAAGACCAAAGAAAAAGAAAAAAATTAGGGATGGATTTCTCAGTGGTTAAGAGCACTGGCTCTTCTTGCATAGGACCAAGGTTCAATTTCCAGGAACCACATGGCAGCTAACAACTGTCCATACCTCCATTCTGAGGAATTCCAACACCCTCTTCTGACCTTTGTGGACATTATTCAACACAGGTGCAATTTACATACAGGCAGGCAATACACTCATACACATAAAAGAAAAATAATTTCAAAATTAGAAAAAAAGAATTGGTGGAGTCTTGATGTGGTTATAGCAGAGAAGATTAGTTTTAATCAAGTTTCAAGTTTTGTTGTGAATTTATTTCTTGTTATTAAAATGTGAATGTTAAGTGCAAGTTCCAGTTTAACCCCATTTCCTCTCTGTCTGCAGCACCTGAAATTCTCAGAGGCTGTGCCTATGGACCTGAGGTGGACATGTGGTCTGTAGGGATAATCACCTACATCTTGTAAGTGAAGAAAAGCAATCTTTACGCAAACTGCCTTTGCATGACATCTTCTAGGTACTGATGGTTCTCAGAAGAACCAAGATTACTATTTGACTTTCTGTGATATTCTTTTCACACTACGTGTAGTCTGTGATAGAATTTTCTCAAAATGCATATTACTTCTTATTTTGCCATTTTCTTGAGAGAGAGAATCTCTGTTCAGGATTTTTCGTTGTCAGTTTTGCTATATATAGCACAGTACACTAAAGAAAGTAATGATCATGATGTGTGTGAAATCTAAGTTCATCTACTGCACTCTCTTATTTATTTACATCTTATTGAATAGGCTATCAGGTTTTTTTTTAGGAGAGCTGTCATTTGTTTCTTAAGAAATCCCAAACAAGGGGATGAAGAGATGGCTCAAAGATTAAGAGTGCTTTCCACATCCACATCAGACAGCTCATTAGGTGCCTAGAACTCCAGTTACAGAGGATCTGATTACTTCTGACCTCTATGGGCATCTTTAACCATGTGATACACATAAACTTACACAGGTGTGCATACATACATATAAGAAACACATTTTAAAGGAAATTTCAAAACCCCGAACTAGCACATTTCTTAGCAGAGTATTTTGAACACATTTGACTATTAATTTTATTTCTTATATATTAAGATTTCAAGGGCCTTAAGTTTAATACTATAAATAAGGTGAGCTAAATATTTAATTCTCTGCTGTTTCTAACTCCATTACTGAGGTACTGTCTAAAAAACAAAGAATAGGAGTCAGAAAATTTGTGAAACCAGAGATGGAACTGAAGGCAGTGACGAGGCAGTCATAAGTGAAAGTTGCTGCAGACAACCTAAAACACAAGATACCAACGAGTTTAGGAGTTAATCCAAAATGAGCACCTTCATTGACCATTTTGAAAGGAATGCAGAGTTAGTTTTTAGAATCCATAATATTCAAATCTGTAGAAAGATTTTCAAGGGTTTCAAAGAGACTGTATTAGTTTTAGGTGAGTGACTTAACATAATCTCAGCAGATAACCTTAAACGATAGCTACATTCTCACAGTCCAGAAAGCTGGAGTCTAATGTCATAGCTGAGCTCTGAAGAGGCTTCTTCCTGGGTTTAAGAAAGCTTCATGGAAAAAAAAGGGGGAAAAAATAAAAGAAAGCTTCATTTGCACTGAGTCCCCACATGGTCAAGCAGAAGGAGAACTATCCCTGAAATAGGGAGTGAGCATGCTTTCTGATATGAAATGAAAAATTGAACTGCACAAATAAGGGTTCAGTTTTGCCCCTAAAATATAAATGCCCCTGATTATTATTTCATATTGAAATGTATCCACTGTAGTCCACCACCACAGCGAAGTCCACTGTAGTTCACCACAGTGAAGTCCACTGAGGTCCACTACCACAGCGAAGTCCACTGTAGTCCACCACTACAGTGAAGTCCACTGTACTCCACTATCACAGAGAAGTCCACTGTAGTCCACTACCACAGCTAAGTCCACTGTAGTCCACTACCACAGCGAAGTCCACTGTAGTCCATCACCACAGCGAAGTCCACTGTAGTCCATTACCACAGCGAAGTCCACTGTAGTCCACCACCATAGCAAAGTCNACTGTAGTCCATTACCACAGCGAAGTCCACTGTAGTCCACCACCATAGCAAAGTCCACTGTAGTCCATCACCACAGCGAAGTCCACTGTAGTCCACTACCACAGCGAAGTCCACTGTAGTCCACTACCACAGCGAAGTCCACTGTAGTCCACTACCACAGCGAAGTCCACTGTAGTGCATCACCACAGAGAAGTCCACTGTAGTCCATCACCACAGCAAAGTCCACTATAGTCCACTACCACAGCAAAGTCCACTATAGTTCACACCACAGTGAAGTCCACTGTAGTCCACTACCACAGCGAAGTCCACTATAGTCCACCACCACAGCGAAGTCCACTACCATAGCGAAGTCCGCTGTAGTCCACACCACAGCGAAGTCCACTGTAGTCCATCACCACAGCGAAGTCCACTGTAGTCCACTACCACAGCGAAGTCCACTGTAGTCCACCACAGCGAAGTCCACTGTAGTCCACCACCACAGCGAAGTCCACTGTAGTCCACTACCACAGCAAAGTCCACTGTAGTCCACTACCACAGCGAAGTTCACTGTAGTCCACTACCACAGCGAAGTCCACCTGGACTTGACTATCAGAATCTCTATACAGACTGATACAGGGGGGAGAGGGCATTGGCTTAGGCCTTACCAGTGCCAAGTCTTGCTTTCTCCTGGCTGGCTACAGAATATTTAGAAGAGACAAAGATTCTCTGACTGTGGTATTTCATGAGCAATAGGATATAAGACACTGCTTCTTTGTAGAATCTAATTTCAGGATGCACTGCATTTTCTCATGGCGCCTACCAACTTGACTGGCTAAAGGAAGAATTGGAGAGGATCTCTTTAGCTTTTCATTATTTTCCCACATTATTTTCAAAGGCAGCATGTATACTATATGCCTGGCATAGATCCTTTTATTTGTTTGTTTATTTTCAGTTCCCTTTTTCTTCCTAGTGATTTCATAATCTCCATTCATCTCTAAACAGTGCAAGCTTAGAAGTCTAAGACCAGCAGCTACCTTTTTTCCTTCTCTCTCTTTTAGGATTCCAGGGCTATGTCCCTGTTCCTTTTCTCCATTTTTCCCATTTCTTTTCATGCTAACCGGAGAATAGAAAGTTAAGGTACAAGTGGTCAGACATCTTCAGATGTACAACGAGGAGGTCACGTAGAACAGGGCCAGTCCAGGCTGCTCGCCTGCTGCCTGCTGCCTGCTGCCTGTGGCACTGGATTAACAGTTTCATCTATGCTATTTCATTCTGAAATCCAAACCAGAATAGAGATGGAAATACCAGACTTTTACTAAATTTTAATGAGAAATTCAGTGACTAGGGATGAATAAAAGCTCTACTCTTTCTGCTTTATCTCTACATTAGCCAAATCTTAACTCTTCCATTTTATACTAAATCAATCTGCTCCCCCACCCCACTTTTATTTACTCGTTTTCACACAAAGTCTCCCTGTAGTCCTAGCAGGACTGGAGCTCGCTATGTAGACCAGACTGGCCTCCATCTCACAGAGATCTATCTGCCTACTTCTGCCTCCAGAGTGCTGGGACTAAGAGCCTGTGCCAGGCTTCACATTTTTTTTAAATTTTATTTATTTATTTATTTATTTATTTGTGTGAATGTACTGTCTGCCTGTAGGTTTGTGCACCCGTGTAGTGCAATGCCGCAGAGGTCAGAAGAGGGTCTCGGATTCCCCTGGAACTGGAGTTCTGGAATTGGAGTTACAGACAGTTCTTAGCCGCTATGTGGGTGCTGGGGATCAAACCCAGGTCCTCTGCAAAAACAGTCGGTGCTCTTAACTGCTAGGCTGTCTCTCCAGTCCCTCACATTTTTTTTTAATTCTCATGAAAACTCTCCTGAAGAATCTTTACCATGATATCTATATTGTTAGCTATTTTTGTTATATTTTGAGTCATTACTGTTATTACAGCTTTTCGTACAAACCTGATTCCACTGTTCTTACTCCCAGAAGTATGACTGTGTTTTTACACATCTTTAGTGAATTGTGACCAAAATGGTTGAATACTTGTACTGAGTAGAGCCGCTTTCCCATCAGGGCTGTAACGAAAGATCTTGGATTTCTGCAGAGCTGTGATGAAATATTTGTAATCTTTTGATACTTGATTCTCTATTTTTTCCTCCAGACTTTGTGGATTTGAACCATTCTATGATGAAAGAGGTGATCAGTTCATGTTCAGGAGAATTCTGAACTGTGAATATTACTTTATCTCCCCCTGGTGGGATGAAGTATCTTTAAATGCCAAGGACTTGGTAAGTTGGACAAAAACAAAATGAGATAAATTCTTTTTCAACTCACAAACAGTAAGAGCCACTTTAAAATGTGCCATTTTGACATCATGTTTCTTTCTAATTTAAGGTATTTTAATTTAAAATGCACATGAATTTTCCTGATGAAGAATGAAGCTAGATATGCTTTCACTCTTCACTAGCGGAAGTATCACAGATAGTATCAGAGGATTTTTCACTACCTGATAAATATAGAGCCTTGTGACTATCACCATACTATGGGAATCCAAACATCACTTACACAAAATTCTGTTTTAACATGGCTTAGTTACCGAGATTTAGATGTACTTCAAATAAATATAATCCGATTCCTGAAATTTTGTTCAAATTTACTGAAAAATATCTTGATAGTAACAGGAGCCCCATTGTGTGGCACTGGCTCTATAAACAAGATCCACCGTGCTAACGGTGTGTTCTGTTGTTTGCTTTGTATTGTTTCTCATTCAAACTAATATTGAAGCTCATTAGCATTCAAGAAATACCTTATGGAGAGAAGTGTACCTCTTCTAGCGAAAGGATGCTAGTGTATAATTGAAACATCAACTATTGTGCAAAAATAATGGACAGCTGAGTGTTGAATTAGAAATGGTTAAGAGGGACTGCAGGAGCCATCTAGTCCAACTCTCACTTTAAAGATAAGCACGCTAAGCATGCCAGAGTTCACAGAGGTGAGCAGCAGACCCGATTAGAACACACTTGGGTCTCAAGAGCCCGTTCCCAGGACTCTTCACTCCAAACCTTTCCTCCTCCTCTTTCCATGTTGTTTTCGTGGAACACAATTTCTTAGATCCATGGCTTTTCTAGTATGACTGAGAAGAGAAACAGTATGCGCTGTGTGCCTGTGCTGCTCCACTCCTAACCACCTGTTAAACGCATCTGCTTCTCCCCACCTCCACTTACACTGTCTCAGTCCAAGCCACCGTCCTTTCCCACCTGGACCATAGCCATCCATCCTGTCTGGCTTTGCTGCCTCTTCTTGTTCTCAAATATGCTCCACACAGAAAACAGAGATCTCTGTCATTAATTAGTGTCTCTGGCAGTGCCACATAAAAGAAAAACTACCTCTTGGAGTTGTTGAAGGGAGCGGGAGCTGAATCTGCTCTGAGGAGTTCTGATTTCTCTCAGAACTGTCCTGTCCTCTTGAACAAATGGCCTCCTCTTACAAAGTAAACAGCATATCAGTCACCGTGTAGGAAAGGAATGAGGTGCTTTCTCTCCAAGAATCTTTAAGCAGAGTTTACAAGGGAGGGAGTTATTCTTCTGACCCTGCTGACCCAGAACAAAATACAAAACCACAGACTTCATCGATTATGCCCAGGTGTTTTTCTGACATTTGTATGGGGAATACGTTGTTTTCAACATTCTCACTGTTTGCAGCTGTGGTCATAGGTCTGACTGCCACATCTCAAGCACACAAGTGTCTTCACCCCAAGGACACAGTCCTCTGTAAACATTATACAGATTTGTGACATGAAGTCAGGTAGCCTTCATTCCTTATCTGACTTGATTCCATAGATACACTTCTTCCTGGATTATCAGAGTTAGAAAAAGCCTTAGATTCTTTTTTTTTTTTTTTGTCTTTTTGAGACAGGGTCTCCCTGTAGCCCCAGCTGTCCTGGAACTCACGCTTTAGACCAGGCTGGCCTTGAACTCACAAAGATCCACCTGCCTCTGCCTCCCAAGTGCTAGGATTAAAGGCGTGTGCCACCACGCCCGGCAAGCCTTAGATTCTTAAACCATCCAAAGCATCTCATGCTACAAGGCCAAAGTCTAGAGAAACAGATAAGCTTTGACATAATATAGATCTGAGTTTGAATTCAAGCTCTATGCATTACAAATGTTTGCTCTTGGGCAAGTAGCTGAATTTTTGGAACACTCTTCTCTCCTTCACTTGTGAATTGGGGTAATAGTTTCATATCCTAAGTTGGTCTGTTGGAAAGATTTTCATGAGGTTTTAAGATTTGTATATGCATGTAAGAATGCTTTTTTTATGAAAGAATCAAGGCAGTGCTGAGACCCAATAACGTAAAAACTAAAGGAGTGTCCAGAGACACCCGATTCATATGTGTCTATGACTAGGCCATAAAAGTACTAAGAGGCATACACCAGAACATGAACTTTCCTGAGTGTTAAGTGGTATCACCCCCAAACCAGGACACCTCTTCTGAGCCCATCAATGAGAATGATTTTATTTGTTGATCCTTCTGGCAGTTCGTTGTCTGTTCATCTTCACAAACAGGAGTGAACCTTCCGTATGCACCACCATTAGTTGAATTTATTCACATCATACAAATCATATAGCTCAGAGCCAAGCAGTTTCTTGTTTTTAATTTTTGTATTAATTTTATTTATTTCTGTTTGTGTATGAATGTACTGCCTGCATGCGAGTTTGTGCACCCGTGTCATGCAATGCCGCGGAGGTCAGAAGAGGGTCTCAGATTCCCCTGGAACTGGAGATCTCCTGGAATTGGAGTTTCAGACAGTTCTCAGCCACCATGTGGGTGTGGGGATCAAACCCGGGTCCTCTGTAAGAGCAGTCAGCACTCTTAACCGCTAGGCCCTCTCTCTAGCCCCTCTTATTTTTACTTTATGAGGGTTTTTATTCTAGCTCTAAATTTATTCTTTCAAACACTTTCAAGGAATTTTTTTTCAATGACATATAAATCCTAAGAGATTGTAAAATATACTTAGTAAGGGCTAGGCCTCCATCCCTTTTGTTTGCCATTCTAGCCACCTAAAGAATGATGACGCCCAAATGATTCTGTTACCAGGGAGATGAATTTTAAGTTCTGAGGTCTAAGTGACTTCAGAGTACAGCCCAGAATGATTCAGATGTACGTTCTGCCTTCAAAGAGCATCTCCTCTGTAGGCAAGCCAGGACCTGTTTCTTTTACCTCTGTGAAGCGATTCTGCCAGGTTGAGGTCTCCAGGGTACGTACGTGTGACTGTGTGCTGACCTTCCTCAGCTACTGTTGCCCAAAGTTGGTCCTGCTCTTAGTGATCCCTGTGGGTGTAAGCACTTAAAGAACACATAGTACTACTGCTAGCAAACAGAATAATACCTCGACATTCACAGTCTGAGGGCAAGTCCAGGTCACCATTAAAGTTTTCCTAAATCTATGTTTCTTTATAATTCCAGGTCAGAAAGCTAATTGTTTTGGATCCTAAGAAACGGCTGACTACATTCCAAGCCCTCCAGCACCCATGGGTCACAGGCAAAGCAGCCAACTTTGTACACATGGACACTGCTCAGAAGAAGCTCCAGGAATTCAACGCTCGGCGCAAGCTTAAGGTAAAATTACATGTTTTCTTTTCTAAAAAAAGATGTCTTTTCTTCCTTTCTTCCTATGTTGTTCATTTCCTGTGACAGCAGGGGAAACTCCTGCTTTCAGATCCCTAAGATGCTACATAAAGCCACTTACGGTTCTCTTATCTTCTCCTTAATTCATTATTAATAAGGGAAGTATCTTAAATATTGAAATAATTCATCAAATATATACATTTTATTAAAATTGTGTGTGTGTGTGTGTGTGTGTGTGTGTGTGTGTGTGCTCTCACAGGTAGGTCACAGCACATGTGGAGGTCAGAGGACACCTTGAGGAAGTCCGTTCTTTCCTTCCGCCATGTTCGTCCCAGGGACTGAACTCAAATCACCAGGCTTGGTGGCATCAGGCTTTACTTAACTTGCTGAACCAACTTGCCTGCCCTCCCCATCTACATTATTGCTACTTCTCATCTAAACAAGGCTAAAATGCTTGAACAGCATCATTCAGGAAACTATTCAGAAAGTTGTCTTTCTGAATCTGCAATAATTGGGAAACAACTTTTGAAACTACCTCATAAAATAATTACTAAAAACTAAAATAATGTAAATGATACAGGAAATTTCTCAGCAAAATATATCTGTTTTATAGAATGTAATTAGAATTGCAATTAGGTGCTTCTGTATGATATATTGGTTTTTAGGACTAGCTATACAAGCAGCAAATTTGGAGACTAGCTAGGGGTCAAAATTAACACTATTTATTATTTTTATTTTATGTGTATGAGTGTATCACCTGCGTGTATGTAAGTGCACCCATGTTGTGCAATGCCCATGGAAGTCAGAAGAGGGTGTCAGACCTCCTGAAACTGGAGTTATGGATAGTTTTTAGCCACCATCTGGGTGCTGGGCATTGAACCCAAGTCCTCTGAATGAGCAGCCAGTGCTCTTAACCATTGAGCCATCTCTCCAGCCTCCAAATTCACATCTTATTCTATCAATTTTTTTCCACAGGCCGATAGAAACCAAATGAATAGGATGGGATCTATGATCAAATTTTAAAATAACCTATATTAAATAGGCTTGACTTAATAATTTCTGAAGCTAGTTTGAACATATAACTTATTTTTTTAATGCCTACTAGCAACATGGATCTGGTGTTTCATGAAATACACTATGGGGAATTCTATGAAAGTACAGACTTTCTTTCTTTCTACAATCTTTGGTAGACACATCTTACTCGAGTTTTCAATTACCCAAATGGTCAAATATTCTAATTTAGAATTAGAGGTTTTACTGTTCTGTTTCCAAATAAGTTTTTTATATAACAACCAATCTTGGAATAATATACTTTACTGAAAGATTGAACACTAACCTTTAAAACATACTTTATAAAAACAAAATAGGAGTTGTGCTCTGCTTTGGGATTTCACGTGGAAGCCACACTGTACTTTTTTCTTTTTCTAATCAGGCAGCAGTGAAGGCTGTTGTGGCCTCTTCTCGGCTGGGAAGCGCAAGCAGCAGCCACACCAACATCCAGGAGAGCCAGAAGACCAGCCGAGATCCCTCTCCAACCCAAGATGTCAAGGACAACAAAGCTCTTCCAGAAAAGAAACTGCAAGAAGAGGGCAAAGTGGCAACCAAGGGTGCAGAGGCTGAGCAGAGGAAGCTGGAGCCCAGGGAGGTGGTGCAAGACGCAGGTGTGAATGCTGAGGAGACCCCCAGGATGGCGCCCCAGGCACTGGAGGATAGCAAGACAGCTGGCCCAGCTGAGCCAGGAGTAGAGAGGGGCTTGGGGGAGGAGAAGATGAAAACGATGGAGGAAGCAGTGGTCCCCAAAGATGAGGAGGAAACCCTCGCTGTGGGACTTGGGAATCCACAGGCAAATGCAATCCTGCCAGAGTACTAAACTGGCTTCCTTTAGGTCTGGACACCAACCTCAACATTTTACATACTTTGTCCTTCAGCAGGGAAGGTGTGGAAGCATGGTATGCACTATAAGATTCTGTTTTGAGGTGCAGAAACAAAATACATATATACCAGTTGGTAATCCTAATTTCAATGCATGTGATTGCTTTATGAAAATAATAGTGTTTTCTATGGCATGAAATGGATATCTAATACTGACGAGTTAAAGTTGAAATTGCAAGTTAACACACTTTAAAAACATGCATTCTTTGAAAGCTTAGCCACCCTACTTCCTCTGGACTTCTTCAAAGACCATAATTCCTTTGAACTACTGTGCAACTAAAGCTAGTTAGAGCTAGAAGATGGGTCTCCATGATTTTCCAAATACTTAATTTCATTTTTAAGTACAACTGGTTAAAGGGGATGGTTAAAAGTAAGAGTTGTGCAGTATGTACAGCAAAAAAAAAAAAAAAAAAAAGTTCATTAACAATGTTAAGAAAGTGAAATTGTTACAAGGGCCATGAATCTACAGTTTAATTCACAGTCCCCTAAGGCACATGTACACAAATGTTTTATTTAAATCTTCCATACACTATTGCTGCATAATAATCATCAAAATGTTCTTTCCTAAAATTCTACCAATTTACAATTCTGGAAAAATTATTTTTTAAACTGACACTGAATTTCTTTCCTTCACCTGCTTTCCAATAAGGCCCCCTTCAGATGTATAAAACTTAGGTGAGAATAAAAAAATTAAGAGGAGGAAAAAAATTAGGATTTAGATGTGTGAAGACTGATTCCTTTTCATTCCCCACATATATTTGCTTTTATAAACTTACACAGTCTTGCAGATATGAACATTTTTATGAATATACTCTACACTTAACAAGTTTCAAATTTTTAGAGGAGTCTACCGGATAGATTGGTGCCAAAGTATCTGAATAGAGTGAGAAAAAATATATTCTATTGTTAGATAACTAATTATTGATTTTATTAGAGTAAGGAAATATTGTTTACAAAGGGTTGTTCTCCAATTAAATAGACATACTGTTCATGAGCTAAAATTTCATTATGAAAATTATTATCTTTTTCTCATAGTTGGAGTAGAAGGGCCCATATTTTATAATGTCATTTTAAATTTTTCCATGGCAAGAAATTTAACCTAGTGTGTGTTTTTATTTGCCTTAAAGAGAAGCAAAACCAGAATAATAAAACACTTATTTTAAAACAGACTTCTGGGAAGGTAAAGCATTAGATATATGCTTATCACATTTTTTTCCAGAAACTTTGGCTATCATAGGAACACTTTCACTCTTAGAAATTATACTAAATCTAAGTTTCTCAAATCTCTAGTCTGAATAAAAATGAACATTTTATAAAAATAAGAGTTTCACATTTTGATGAGTTTTCTTAATTTAAAAAGTATTACTTTCAAAGTCCAAAATGGGAAATAAAAATGAACAGCCCAGAAAACTTTTTCATAAAATGACATAATTTGTTTTGGCTCATATACAAAACAGTTACACTGGAAAATTAAATGAAATCCTAGTCTTCTCTAGGCTATTAGAGACTCAATATGTCAAGCACAAATCTACAGTCCCCATGAGAAGAAAACAGCCTGCTGCCGCTTGCATTTCATAGCTTAAGGTCCTGGCAGTGCATGGTCTGAGCCCAGATGATCATTTTTCATTTTGAATTATACCTATGCTCTCCTTCTTTCCTTTTAATTGTCCCTTCTCAGAATTCTCATTTTGAGTGTTATAAAGGGCTCACTGTTTTTAACCTTTAAGAATGCTTTCTCCAGTAAGATTTCCATTTAAGATCAGTTCCCTGGTGTAATTTTCCCATCAAACAGCCTATAGATGGTAAGTGTCCCATATATAGGAAAAGCAAATGAGAAAAGGGGGTCTTGTGAAAAGGTAGCAAACAGTTGAAATACCAGAGCAGAGTAAAATTAGAACCCAAACCATGCTGTTTCAAGGACAGATCTTATTTCATTCCACATAGGCTGTCTTCCCTAGTTACCACTGTGAACCACAGGAACAGCATTATAAGATCCAAGGCCATGTGTATTTTAGAATAACTCATTTAACTGATTACACTGCACCATTCCTTGGTGATAGTGGAATGTGAGGTAATTACCTCCTTTATGATCTATAAACTACCCTGTCTTCTTCAGTATCATTAGTTTTAATCTTAACTTGTATGAAGTCCGGATCATGCTTACATAGTGGCTACATCCTCTCATTGGGAAATAATTCACAAAAATGCTTATTCAAATTATTTAAAGATTTCATAAAAATTACAATCCCATAATAATCATTTTACCATTTTTACCCAGCATTTACATTGTTGGGTAAAATGAAATATATTTCTCAAAGATTACTTAACTAAATATAGACAGAAGACTTAATTTGAAAGAACACTTTATAATCTTAACTGACAATGTAGTCATAAGGCAAATGAATCTTTAAAATTTCAGCAAAGAACAATAAATTACACTTTACATTTTAGAGATGACAGTGATATTGATGATTGGTTTTTATTTTGATCCCAAGGTCTATAGCATAACCTAGATTCTTTTACAACAAAGGTCAGTCTGAAATTATTTCCCACACTCAAAGACTCCCAGTGGTTTCCCAAAACTGTTGTGTTCATTTGTCACGCTACTATATAAATAAGGTAGACATTAGAATAGGATGGCTGTACAAGTTATTGTCTGGAACAAGTAATATCTAAAATAAACATAAGCTATACATGTAAAATTTGGGGAAGGGGTCGAGACAAGGTTTTACTATGTATAACAATTCTTGAACTCACTATGTAGCCCAAGCTGACCTCAAACTCACAGTGATCCTCCCGCTTCAGCCTCCCAAGGGCTGGGTTTATAGGCATGTGCCGTCATTGCCACCCATACATGTAATCTTACATTTTCTATTAGTTACTTTTTAAAAAGAAAAGAAAAAGATGAAGTCAATGTTAACTATTTTAATCCAGTGTATCCAAATTACAATGATGTTATATACTCAATATTAAAATTGATGAGGTAATTTGAATTATTTTTATATTGCTTCTAAGACAGCAGTATAAAACACCTTCAGTATATCAAGAAGTCAATAGCCACATGTAGCACTGGTCTCTAGCACTTTTTATTTCAAACCAAGTGACACTTGAATTTCTATACTTAGATTTGAGTGCCTCAGTTTTCCACATTGGTTAAGTTTCTAAGAGGCTAAGATGAAAATGTTAGCGATGTAGAAAAGTAAATTTTAGCTACTTCTGGTCACTTATGTGTCTCAGAGAAGTGAGTTACAATATTTCTTCAATCAAATCCAACACTTTCTTGGGCATTCCAAATTGTGTACTGGCCAGAGTCTATGTGATCCCTGTTTGGGCTCTGGAAACATGACTTCATCATAAAGTCTTCTGAGTGCTGCCATACAATCAACAGTATTCCCACCTAGCAAGACTACTGTGGGCCAGTTTTGTGTCCCCTGAGCAAAGACTATGCACAGAATCCAATTTCTGTAGTCCTCGACTAATCTAGGCACCCTCCCTATGTGGCAAGCAATCTCCCCAGATGTGTACTGAAAAAATGCAAATTTGCATAATGGATATTCTGTGATGGTAATGGTAACATTCCAATTAGCTCTACATGGGAGTATGAACACTGCCTAGAATTTTCTGGATTTTCATAGAAGGCCTTAACACTGCCATTGCACACAGATTTTTTAAAAGACTTTTAGGATTTTTTTACACACTAACTTTAGAGTAACCGTCTATATGTCCTATAGTCGTAATGGCATATTTATAAAGAAAGCAGCAACTTGCCTTGTAAAGGGACCTCAACTACATAGTGTTTTGACATATTTTATAATCTAGAATGTTTAGTACTGGCTCTTTCCAGTTTTCACATGAAATGCAAGGTAACTAATTGTGGGTTGCCTACAGGCTGATGATTTTAAGAGCCATCTTTTTTCATAATTTAGTCTTCATTGCACAGAAACATCTGGTTGCATTTCAAATTGGAAAAAGAAAAGTAAATGCCAGGAAAAGCAAAGGATAAAATTAGTAAAGCATTTCTTCTGCTTTAGGATTGTTCCTCCAAAGCCAAATTAAAATAAAAATTTAAAAAGAGGACATCAAAGTGAATTAGCACTAGGCTTTTCTTGATGAAGGTTGACTACATTTATAATTGACAAACACATACATCACACATCACAGTCAATTGCATAATTACAATGCCATTATATAATCTGCTTGTCCTGGCAAAGCATTCTTGTCTGGTTATCTAGGTTTACTTGAGACAGCACAAAGTTTCCAGCTATTTACTTAGTAATGAGATTTGTAATGGCCTTGTAATTACTGTATTAAGTCATATTCCAATTTCCTTAATGTTTATCGCTGATATTTTCCTGATCAGGGTCAAGGCTGACATTTGAGCACCTAATGGTTGAACACTGCTTGATGATTAGACTGTGTGTCTGCAGTGTTTGTGTTTTTAAAACAAGTATGCATATATAATTTCAATATTGCTATATTCATAATCACATGGTGAAAATTTACTCAATTTTCTATTTGTAAATTTTTTACTTCCTTATAAAAAGGTGGCTTTTTTTACTTACTTACAAAAAGATGAATCTATAGCTCCCTGGGAATAAAAACAGGAAAGAGAGACAGAGATAGAGAGACAGAGACAGAGAGGAGACATTAAGGAGTGACACACATCAATGCACCAATGATAACTGTTCAGCACTTCATCTTTCCATACAAGGGCAAGTTTTGTCATTATTATTTTTTGTAAATATCATCTGAGATCAAATAATGTAGTCTCAGTCCAATCATTTATATTTACCCTGTACGGTAAACTCAATTTCTGATTGATTAAAATCACAGTTTTCATAAGTGGTCTGTGATGTACTCAAGAAGGCTTGACAGCATGACCTTAGCTTCCTTCGTGACTCACTCTGTTCTCTAGCATCTGGCCCATAGGTCCACCTAGGGCAAGCTAAAAACCTTGTCATGAAAGGAGACCATCTGACAGCTTTGCAAGATCAGACACTACTTTGAAGAAGAGTCCCAGCATCTGACCTAGTTGAACTCAAATTAGACAAATAAGAAAAAATCTATCCCCATGTTCAGAAAGTAATCTGTTTAAATGTTGTATTGTTCTTGGTCAGTAATAGAAAAATGAGATTCCACCAATCACTTGTTCCTTCTTTGCACTGGTTTAATTCCATTTGTTCTAAATAAGTTTTGTTTTATCCCCTGGACACGAGCTCCGATGTCTAGAACTGTGAGATCCTTTACAGTTCTGGCAGGAACATCCTAGACTAGCTGAGAAACAAGCGATCCTTGAGTCTCCAATCAGCAGTGCCAAGAATGAAAAATCACACTGATCAGAAGTAGTTGTTTTCAATAAATTCTAGACCAACCTGAAAGACTCAGAAAATATTTATACCTAATCTGATCTTTGCTTTGATTCATTGTGTGGAAAATGCCAGATATTTAGTCTTAAGTCAGATTGAACAGCCATTTTCCATTGAAATGATGGAAATTTAAAGCTACTTAAATCTGATGGGCTTTGAAAACTGCTTTCTGAAGCTATCTTCCAACTCTGATAGTAAAAGAATGATAAAAATCTACTAGATGTGTGCTTTGTTTGTTTTATCTTTGATATATGGATAACAATCTATTTTGTAAAGGATATAATTATGACCACAAATTGAAAACTGTCACCTCATCACTGCCTCCTTTTAACCTGGCCTGTTTTATATGCCCACAGTGTAGCTAATATACAATTGATAAGTTAAAAATAGCAAATTCATGATTCATTGCTATTTTCTGCTCATAGCATTCTTAGTTTCAGTAGTGTTTTTAGGGTCATCTCTAAACTGAAAGAATGTTCTAACATGTCCACGTAGGTCAAAATGGCATAGTAACCCTTCATTTTATATCCAACTGATGTTGTTGTTCCCCTTATCATTTGTAAATGTCCTACTGAGTTCAGTGTTTGGGAACAACTGACTTGGGGTACAGACAATTTCGTACATCCAATGAATGAAGTGTATAAACAAAATGGGTTATGAGGCTGATGTTAATATGGTTTCAATTTCAATCATTTTTGTCTCTAGTCTTTGAGTATTGCTTTCTGTTGCTGTGATAAATACCATGACCAAAACCAATGTGGTGGAGGAAAGATTTTATTTCACCTCATAGTTAAAGTCTATTGTGAAGAGAAGCAAGGCAGGAACCTGGAGCAGAAACCATGGACCCCTGCTTCCTGGCTTGCTCGGCTCCCTTTCTTATACAGCCCCAGGAGCCCTTGCCTTTGGATTGTACCATCTAAAGTGTGCTGGGCCCTCCTATATCAATTAGCAATCAAGACTGCAGTGATGCACACAGGCCAGTCTGATCCAGGTACATTCCCAATTGGGACTCGCTCAAACTCTGGGCTATGTCAAGTTGACAGCTGAAGCTAACTAGGAGAGAAAAAATAGTATGTATTTGAAAAAGTTAATTTCCACCTAATTCTCCAAGGTCTTAAGTTTCATTTAATTTAAATTTAGAGCTCCAAAGAACATTTTTCAGGACTGAGGCAAACTATGGCATATAAAGTAAATCTTAAGACTTAAATTAATCTTAACTAAGGGAGTGTTGTTTCTATTGGAACACTGTCAGATTGATTTGTTTTTGCACTGTTCTGTTTTCAAACTACCAGGACAAAGCTAAACATTTTCAGCAGAGATCATTCAACCCACATCACCTAAAATGTCTATCTGGCTCTTTATAGAAAGAAAAAGATGACTGAGTCTTCATTGCCCCTCAAGATTTATGATGCCTTTTAGTGATCCATATTCCAAAACTGCAGGGATTTCCACCTAGCTTAAGCATCTTTTTTTTATTTGCTTCTTAAATGAACTTTGTTTTCTGTTGCAAATGGTCTCACAACAATTGTGTAAGAGACAGAAATTAAAAGTAAAATTTCCACACAGAACCAAAAGTACAAAATCACATCATGCCTGAGGTAATTAGAATTTGAATTGAGCTGGTAAAGAGTACGAATTAAGATTTCTAGTTCTTTGTATTTTAGAAAGTTTATATTTTAAACTCATATGAATTAAATTAAAACCAAATAAATCACTAACATTTACTCACAGTCAACCTGAAGCCACCCTCCGGTTTTAAATCTCTCAGGATACTATGAAGTAATTTATACCAATTGATTTTCTTTTTTTATTATTTTCATGTGTATGAATGTACTGTCTGCATGTAAGTTGGCGCACCCGTGCCATGCAATGACTCAGAGGTTAGAAGAGGGCATCAGATTCCCCTGGAACTAGAGTTAAAGACAGTTCTTAGCCACCATGTGGGTGCTGGGAATCAAACCTGGGTCCTCTGCAAGAGCAGTTGGCACTCTTAACGGCTGAGCCATCTCTCAAGCCCCACCAATTGATTTTCATTAACATTTAGGAAATCATGTGATAGTCTATTAAAATGATTGCTCAACAGTTCAGGGACTGCACAGCCAAATTGTTTATATAAAAAGCTACTTAACAATACCCATACTTTGCTGGTCATTTATATTTCATTTCTTTGAAAAGAAAGGGGTTTGAGTAAATGTTTTACTTTTCTTACATATTTATAAATCCAAGAAGGGACCTTTTAGTCTATTTTTACATTAAAAAAAAAATTACTCATTCCAAAGTATCTGCCTTAAGGGAACCAGGTGTCCCAGATACAGGAGGAAATTTAGGCATTTATAACTTGTGTTTCAGTTTGACTTTCAACATCTGTAGCCAAAAGGTTATAAACAAGATTTGAGTAGAAAATCCAATGTCTGCCTATTATCAGGAATATCAAAAATAATAGTGTGTCTAAACAGTATACTCTACCCAGCTGCAGTAGTTAATAAGATGATATAGCCACTGGGGTGTACTATAGGACTCAGGAACAAGACATAAATCATCCAGTAGGTCTTCTTGGCTAATGCGAAAAAGACAGGCAACTCAACTAGGAAAAGGAAAAGGTGACATAACACACACTAGCATTCCATATTCGTATCTCCTCGTGATCTGGATGACTCAGTTTAAAGGTAATCAAAGTTAATAGCTAGTTTTCTTTCCAGAAATTAAACAGAATAGTTTAGAGGATATTTGGCCTCTATCAAAAGCACACTTTAAGGAGATAATTTACTATCAGCAAAAGCTTCTCAGAAATGGCCCAATCCAGGAACCCATTTTCACCAGTACATTTTCACTGAGAATCTATTACTTGCAGTGGAGAAATCTAGGATGAACTGAATTCAGTGCAACCCTTCAGAAGTGGGCTTTTTAGTTGAAAAGAAAAGGCATATACAGCCTGCGCTAGCTCCTGGCAGATGGTAAGCCCTCTAGGGATGGAGAGGGGGAAACACTGGCTTCTGCCAAAAATGTACAAGGGAAGTTTCAATGGAGCACTGCTTATTTGGAAGGATGGAGAGCAGCTTTGCAGTTAAAAGAAGCATGTCTGGATTGGCCTAGACATAGAGAGCAAGGTGGAAAAGGGCTGAAGCTGGATAAGAAAGGCTGACGTACACAGGGAAGGGTTGCTAAGTGTGCCGTGGAGTCTCAGATTTTGTGCAAAGCTGAACTACTGGTGGATGGACCATCTGCTCTTTTCTCTCCGGACGGACACAAGTGAAACCTTTCTCTGGAGCACCTAGCCCTGCATGCTTGCCTAGTGTGCTACATTTCTAAGCAGAATGAAAAATCCAACAAACCGAAGACACATCTGGTTACAACAGTTGATCTCTGAATATCATACTGGTCCTATCAACTTTTTTATTATTTTGTCCAAGTTATATCATCTATCAATTTCCTTTTACAATTCTCATTGAAGGCACTATTTTTTTCCATTCATTTTCAAGACACCAGGTTTTTTTTAATACTTACCAATTAGAATTAGACTATAGTATGACTACTCTTGTATTGTTGCTTATTTCTGATTATGTCATTAGTGAATGGTCCCATTATCCCAGGGCAAATGAAATGAAGAGAGGGGTTTACAAAAAGCTAAGAAACTGTTAGGCCATGGAAAACAGGTTAGTAGACATGGAGAAAGGAAGACTTATGAGGGGTTTTCAGACTCACATGACATTATCTGGGATGCCCCTTCTAGATTTTCCTAGGTGTGAAATTTGCATTCCTGAGTCCTTGAAAGCTTTTTGTACTAAAGGGACATAAGCAGCTCTAACGTAGCGTAGAGGGCAAGATTCACAGAATACCATCACATGCAAGAAATCTACATTTCCAGTAGTTTGGACTGCAAGTCAATAACCCAAAACAAGAGCTTGTAAGAGGACAGAGTACACATATTTTAGTTTACACAGCTAAGATTATGGGTGACTCTCCCAACTTCTAATTAAAAAGTACCAAAAAGGAGCAGTGAACACTTCATTTTTAAAACTTCTCAAAATGGTGCTATTGATTCCTTAATACAAAGATCCCATTATGGTATTTTTAGGTAAATATATTAAGCCTGGCTTGGCTATAAATGTAAATACAGAAAATGTTTGTATCGAATTCGTTTGAACCATGCCAATTTGCTAATGGTCGAGCTACCTTTTTCTTAGCACTGGTGACTGACCTGAGTTCATTTTCTATAAAAGGGAAGAGGACGGCCATTGGCTTTCTCAGTTGTCAGAAGCCCGAGACATCTGAGAGCTCACTGTGGCTTCTCGGATGCAGGTTGGAGAACCCTACTCAATGATTAAATATGCACATTTGGTGATGGGAGGGGTGTTAGCCAAGAATTTGAACAATTTGAAAAAGTGAATGCTGATAGACTAATTGTAGAAACTGACTTTAGTGAGGCCAACGTTACTTTGTGTAAGTTCACCCCGACTGTCACAACTTGCCAAAAGAAGCCGGTACCTTGCAACTGGGAAATCTGTAAAGCAATTTGCATGTATAGTAAAATAATAAACCATCTAAGAGCCCATCAGAACTTTGCATTCTGTGATTTGAAATGTTACCATGATTCAAGAGAGCCAGCATAGACATTTATTCCTTTAACTGAAAGATGCAGCTCAATCATTCTTGGACTATTTTCCCATTCTTTCAGGTATTATACTTTGAAATTTATAGTATTTTAACACTGCATCCTCAGATTTTAACACTGCATGCTAAAGAGTAAGATGATGAAGCCAATAAAGCTAGAAGGGGACATTAGTAATCTTGTTCAGTTAGGCCATTATATCTAAAGAGACGTATCATACCTAGCACAACTGTTAACTTACAGTGTTCATGATGGTTCAGAAGAAAATAGCAGAGGACCACCCACAGTTCAGTCCAATTCTCTCACCCCCAGAAATTCAGTCCACCGGACACAACTGTAGCAATTCATATAGAAGCTAACTTTTCAGTATAAAAAATAAGAAAATACAGAAATCCTGTTTTACAAAACTGTAGGTAGAGGGAAACCCAGTGTATGAAAAAAGAACAGATTTGCAGGCTTTGCAAACTTTTCTGTAGCAGTCACCGCAGACTACATGTTTTAGTCCTCACAAACATACATTTCTGACAACAGCACAGTAGTTAGTCACAATTCTTTCTTTTCTCAGTAGCATAGTGTTTTTTTGTATTGGAGGCAATCTACTTTAAGGAAATAATAGTAATTTGGAATGGATGGGCAGCGTGATGGTCAGAATGATGCTTTCAAACCTGCAGACTCCGAGACTGGGAGAAGGGAAAAGTCTTCATGCTGATTCTTAAGAAGGCAGCAGATTTTAAATGTTCCTTGAGGTTGGTCATTCAATTAATTAACAAACATTTTGTGTGAAATATTTAAGAGGAGGATAGCATGGTAGCCTAGCTCACCTCAGAACTACAGTTTGCTATAGTCACTGCATTCAGTCCAGGATTTTTGCTTTGTTGAGAAGACACAGGTGTCCTGAACAAAGACTACTCAGTTGAGGTATTGATGAAAATACTAGGGAAAAATAAAAATTCCCTCAGCAAATCAGTATGTTGTATGAAATAATTCTACACACTATTTTTACTTCAATGTGGCTTTGCAATCTCTAGATTCCCTTTAATAAAAACTCAGCTACCCTAAACTTAGGAAATCTCA
Organism: Rhizomys pruinosus; assembly: GCA_009823505.1. NCBI lineage: Eukaryota > Metazoa > Chordata > Mammalia > Rodentia > Spalacidae > Rhizomys > Rhizomys pruinosus. The sequence continues at coordinate 714,458 of VZQC01013506.1, forward strand.
TCAAAGCAAAACCTAAATAAGATTATAAAATTCCTGAAAAGAATATTAATACCTAGATTCAGGTCTCTGCTAGTTTTTAATATTTTAATTTTTACTTTTGTATATTGCATGTGTGTAAAGGCACCCATGCCATGCAATGACCGTCATGCAGACAGAGGGCATCAGATCCCGGGGAACTGGAGCTACAGATGGTTGCTAGTTCCCATGTGGGTGCTGGGAATTGAACCTGGGTCCTCTGCAAGAGCAGCCAATGCTCTTAACCACTGAGCCATCTTTCCAGGCCCTTTCATATCTGCACTTCCCAATCTCCAAGCAGCTGACAACACAACTAGCATGGGTCCATGCTAACCTCCTGGGATGCACTTGTAGTCCACATTTTCCAGTTCTGTGCCATCTTGCTAGAAAAGCCCTTCATATGGACCACTGCCAGAGCAATAGGAACATGGCAGTGATGCAAACAGCACCCACACGTCAGATGCCACCTGACACCAGCCCAAAGGAAAGTCCCATCACCTCATGATATCAAGGAATGACAGTCATCCAGCATCTGTCATTAGAAGGAAATCCAAATATTTTCTCAATTCAGCAAGACAATTATTTAATTACTGTGTTTGGGGCAATCATTTTCCTGCTATCTGACATCCAGAGAACCCTCACATATACCCAAAAGCTCAAAAAGTGGGCAATGTTATGGTTGATTATCCAGTCACCATCTCTAAGAGGCTAGAAATTCATTGTGTGGTCCAGAATACCAAGAACAAAAGCTTACAAAAACTTGTGCTTCACCTTCTCAACCTGGATGCATTTGTAATTGATCCCAGGGTTGGTCAGTTACCTCTCCACTAAAAGAAAGATCAAGACAACTAAGGTAACATTGGTTCTTTCATTCTTGGGTTGAAAAACATCTACATCACCTACATCCAGATGTCCCAGTCCATTCCAGCAGCACTAATAAAATACTGTAAATGGCATGGATTATAAACATTTCTAGCTCTTCTGTAGGGAAGGCCAAGTCCAACATCAAGCCTGGAAGTTTGGCATCTAGCAGAGGCTTTCTTCCCACTCCCCTTAGGTGACAGAAAGGGTGATGGGTTTCACTGAGGTCTTTTATGAGGACACTAACTGAACTCATGAGTGACCTAATCACCTCCCATTAGGGCGGGACTAGGTAACAGCACCCGATGCTGTTTAGGCGAGAAGCCACTTCATTGTAATGTTTTCTATTATTACATATTAAGCCTAAATTATGGACGTCCTAGTAACTACTTCCAACTACTATTTTTTTTCTTTTTTAAATTTTTATTTATTTTTGTTATGTGTATGAATGTACTGTCTGCATGTAGGTTTGTGCACCTGTGTCGTGCAATGCCGCAGAGGTCAGAAGAGGGTCTCAGATTCCCCTGGAACTGGAGTTCTCCTGGAACTGGAGTTACGGACGGTTCTTAGCCGCCATGTGGGTGCTGGGGATTGAACCCGGGTCCTCTGTAAGAGCGGTCGGCACTCTTAACCGCCAGGCTATTTCTCCAGCCCCCCAACTATTTTTAAGTGTTTGTATTCATTCTGCTGAATGTTTAATTTTTTAAATTATTTTTATGTGTATGAGTGTACTGTCTGCATGTAGGTTTGTGCACCCGTGTTGTGCAATGCCGCAGAGGTCAGGAGAGGGCATCGGATTCCCCTGGAACTGGAGTTAAAGATGGTTCTTAGCTGCCATGTGGATGCTGGGAATCGAACCCGGGTCCTCTGCAAGAGCAGTTGGTTCTCTTAACTGCTGAGCCATCTCTCCAGCCCCCCAACTACTTTCAATTACAAATGAAGTATCCACAACTCATCAGCTTAAGACAGTTATTTATGTGTACAAGAAACTGTGTTACTGTAATAAAGGCAGAATACATTCATTTCCCCCCACTCAGTGCAAGCTGTGGTGTGGCTATTGAATGGCCCTCACAAAGATCCATGTATTTACAGCTTGATCCTGATGGTTCTGTGTGAGCTGGTGTCTAATGGGGGTGCATAGGTCACCAGGGGCATATGAAGGGAAATGTGGGATCTTGGTATTTTTCCTCTCCGTTTCCTGGATCATGAGGTAAGATAGCACCTGCCCCTCCCCTGGTAGGCTGCCCTTATCGGGAGGCCCAAAGCAAGGGGTCACTGGGTTACGGAGTGGATCCTCCAGATTGTGTTGCCCAAACAAACCTCTTTATCAGTTCATTTCTTTGGTATTTTATTATAACACTGCAAGATTATACATTGCAAATGAAGACTGAGCAGTATTGTAGCTAATATATACATACATATACAAATGTATGCATATTAATGTGTATATATATATATATATATATATATATATATGAGACATTACCAGATTATTGTGTAACTTTATTTCTGGGTTTATATTTTTCTTTTGTAACAGTTCAGTAAGTTTCATTATAAATTCAGATAGATAAAACTAAACATTTGATCAGTTCTTAAGGAATTACACAAACAAGCTCAATGACCAAATACAAGAATGTCTAGAAATCTTTATTCAGAATAGATTCCATTGTAACTTAAAGATACACAATTTATATTAATAGTCATATTTAATTTTGTATATAGACTCATAAAACAATTATAAACTTAAAACATATATAATGCAGCTTTTCTTGAATTACAAGATGATTTTTAATATTTAGCTATATATGTAAAATCTCTAGTAATGAAGAAATTTCAGCTCTGTGCACTGGAATTAATCATGTTTCTTCAGTGTTCGGGTCCCACCATCCCAAACTTCTAGAAGTCAAGCGAGATCAGCCAGAAGCTGGAAGCACAGCTCAGTCCTAGCATGAATAAGGCCCTGGCTTTGATCCCTGGCACCACACACAAAGGAGAGGATGGGGAAAACTGGATCAGCCCTCACACAAGTTTGATGGGGACCAGGTCAAAGGCAGATGTCCAGTAGCCTCTCTGGGTTCTATTCTTTTTCTATAGGACTCAGAAAGCTACAATATCCATTTAATTAAAAGACCCTGGATTTAACATCTGATTCTAAGGGTGGTAGCATGCTCGCAAACAACTAACAGTGTCATCTATGTGAAAGGGGACGTCTCAGACCTAAAATAGACAAGCAGGGGCAAAAAAACTTGGTTTTCCTATCTTTTCCAGAACCTATTACATTTTTTATCTCAAGATGTTGAAATAGATCATTCAGTCTGAGTCTTAATCAAATGACCTTCAACTAGAAAAGGGGGAAGATGAAGGGGAAACATCTACAAACTGGGACATAGGTTTACACCTAGAAAACCACAATTTCAAAGACACCTCACCTCATGGAACAGTGATGTGATTCCTGACACTCACAATCTCCGAAATACTCCATGGTTGACAGCACAGAGAGCTGAAGAATAGTATAATCTATTATTTTTGCTGAGAATTATTTAAAAGCCAGGCATGGTGGTCCATGCTTTTAGTCCCAGCCAGCCTGGTCCACATAGCAAGTTCCAAGCCAGCTGGGGCTCCAGCGATATCCCATCTCAAAAAGAAGTTATCAACAAATAGTACTATTCAATGCAAAAAATACTACTTATAGGAAACTATTTCCTTAAAAAATAGCCAATATATATATTGCATTTCCTACATACACAATTTCTATAATTAGCTATAAACTACAGAAAATATTCAACTACATAGTAACATGGCAGATTATATTCTTCCAAATCCTTAACTGTACTAACAAAAGTTATTGTCTTCTAAGAAAAATATTTTGAGGTGACAATTTTTATTTTACTGGGAATTAGTAATTTATCTCCAAAGTACTAATGTCCTATTCCGTAAACACTGAAGACTCTATAAATCAGAAAGATTTCCTCTCAAGAGAGTAATTTATGAACTGATTACTTCATCTTACAGCAGGACAGATGAATCCATGATACTCATTACAGTAGCCACTGGCCTCATGAGACTAATGAACACTTTAAATGTGACTGGTCCACATCAGTAAAATACACACTGGATTTCAAAAAATGAATATAAAAGATCATAAGCTATGTTTACATTGTTACATGTTGAAATATTTTGGATATGAGTTAAATAAAACATTACTAGAATGAAGTTCAGCTGTCTATTTTATGTGGCTGCTACCCTATTTTATTTATTTTTATTTATTTATTTATTTATTTATTTATTTTTGGTCTTTTCGAGACAGGGTCTCCCTGTAGCCCCAGCTGTCCTGGAACTCACTCTGCAGACCAGGCTGGCCTTGAACTCACAAAGATCTGCCTGCCTCTGCCTCCCGAGTGCTAGGATTAAAGGCGTGCGCCACCACGCCTGGTTACTCTATTTTATATTACATATGTGGCTTACATTATTTTTCTGATTGCACTGCTACAGAAGCCACAGGGCCAGTAAGTGTTAGTGTCAACCCCACCTTACAGCATTTAATTGTGGTTGTAAGATAAACAGATCTATAATACATTATAACTAAGCCTGAGCTTACATTCACATACAGACACACACACACATACATCTCTACTCTTAGAAATAAAACAAAATACATCCTACTGCAATCTTTCTCACCCCTTCCTAATCCTGGCAACTGGGATGTACTTTGCTTAGATGAGCATGCAAATAGACAAAAGGGATGTTGGGGGTGACAAATATTCTAAAATTGGACTGTGGTGATGACTGCACAACTCTAAAATGTAATTTTTAAGATCACTTAACTTTATACTTAACATGGGTAAGCTGTATGATATAAACTGTATTAGCTCCACAAAGTCACTCTTTTAAAAAATGTAGTTGCCGGGCATGGTGGTGCACGCCTTTAATCCCAGCACTTGAGGCAGAGGCAGGCAGATCTCTGTGGGTTCAAGGCCAGCCTAGTCTACATAGAGAGTTCCAGGACATGGGGCTGCAGGGAGACCCTGTCTCAAAAAGATCAAAAAAACAACAGTTGGAACTGCACATAGCTAAAGTATCATCTAGAAGCACTACCTAAGTTTCAGGTGATTCAAATGTAATTTTTATTCCATTGTAGGACTCAATATCATAATGAAAACATTTTCCATGAAGGTCATTTTACCTGCAGTGGGTCCATGGTCAGCAGAGAACTCAGTTACTGGAGTGATCACTGAGTGACATGGGGCAACCTGGACAGAATGATGAGATATCTGGGACTATCTGCTCTACATTAACAAAAACAAATTAAGACAAACAGATGACATCAAAGCTAACACTTAACAATTTCCATTATTCACTCTAAACTGCATCTTCTCTCACTACTGAAGTAGGAGAAACCCCGCAGTTCAAAAGTTGCAAAGAGGATATTTGTAATCAACGACTGAGGTGCACAATTCGTTGGGCACTGCTTCATCATACCTTGAAGCCTTAGTCGCCATCTGAAAACTATGAGGTTGTTTACCATGAATTCTGATGCTGCCCTTTTTGTTTCTTGAATATCATCGTCACCAGTTGGAAAATAAGTTTAAACAACAAAAAAAAAACAACTCTACTTTTTTGACAGTGTCAAAATGAGTCTGAAAAACTGACAAAATACATGGAAAAATATAATAGCAAAGATTAAACCTTCAAGCTGCTTTGGTGGCTTGTTTTTTTTTGGGGGGGAAGGGGGATTGGTGGTTTGCACATAATTCCAGAGTTCTCTATATTCCATATTAGCTGAAAAAGGAAATGGAAAAGGAAAGGCAAGGAAAGGTTAAAGGGGGTGGGGGTAGGGTACAAGCAATGAAGGGTGAAAACAATAATTCACATGAAACTGACATTCAGTACCGATGGATTTCACCATGAGATACCCACGAAGTTACTTCAGGTTTTCATTTTAAGTAAACTAGGTAGACAATACAAAAGTCAAAGAATGATTTGGAATGTCACAATCAGTAAGGAATGTTCATTTAAGTTAGCCCCATCCTAACATTGGTTACATGTTGAAATAATATTTTGGATATAATAAGTTAAATAAAACATTACTAAAATGAATTCAGCTCACTCTGGTCATTTTCCATACATCATCTAGGCAGCTGGCTAAATGTAAGAATGCACTTCTTATAGTTTCAGACTGAAGTTATATCACAACTGTTTACGATGCAGTTTGTATGCTCTGTGTTGAGTGGTCCTTCGAAAACTGAAACATGCCCAGAACACTGGATGATTCTATGTTTTAGCCTCTGCTGGTGAGGAGGGGATGCCAGCAGCAGCCTCGTACAGTGCTCGCTGCTGCTCAGAACGATGTCACCAGTGCATACCTAGCATACCATGGGCAAATGTTCAATAACTCCCCAAATAAACACACAGAAAGACACAGATATATTTTAATTGACTTTATAGAAGAATTCTATCTAGATATTTAAAACTATATTTGAATTGTACCTGTAGTTACTAGGATAGCTGGTCTCTAATTTTCTGTCTTTTTAAATCTTAAAATAGTACAAGTGAATTAACAGTGAACTTCACCTTTACAGAACATAGAGAATGGCTTTTTCCTTTTGTCCACGCTACTGGTAAACTCTGAGCATACCCAAATTAAAGCACAACATTTAATACCAAGAACCATTCAAATTTTACAAAGTGTCCCAAAGCTCTACAATAACACAAATAGAGCTTATCCACTCCTGACTCACAGACAGCCAAAATAGTCATACGGAGGCACTATCTCACTTCTTTGAGCTGATGTTGGAGCTGAAGACCTGTATCTGTCTTGGTGGATGCCTGATATTCTTTCCATTCCTGGACACACTTCCATACCAATGTACAAATAAAAAAAAATGAAAGAAAATTTAACTGCCCTCTCTTAAACAGCTATTCACTTCACACAGAACATAAAATATTGTACTGCTAAACCAAAAACATTACAAACATTTCTACAGGCTACAGAGCAGATAGGAATTGATGACTTTTACAAATCATGCAGCGGAGGGGAAGAGTAGATTCAACAAGTCACAGTTCTGCAGGTTTGAACATTATGCCTTTCGTAAAACTTTTCGCAAATCTCCGTAAAAGTTGGTCAAAGTGCTTGCCATGGCCGTATCTACTGCAGACTGAGGGATTATTCCACGTAGATCTGTCTGAATATATCCCGTCAAAAGACTCTGGTTTGCATTGTCTTTAAGTGGAACACAAAACCAACCACATGGATGGTTATAGCCGTGAACAAACTCTGGTCTTGTGTCACTCCAGGGAATACTCACGCCTACAAGACAGTTCAATTTTAAAAATTAATAGCAATCACTGATATTTATCTAAAATTCTCAGTTTAAAAATATCCAATTTCCTGTTTAAGTAGTTTTCTTCTAAATATCAATGAACATTAAACCCTAGGAGTGACCATGGCACAGTAGAAAAGATAATTACCAAGGAGAATCTGACACGGGGGAGCTGGTAGACAGGTAAGGGGGAAAATTGTAATCCCTACAGAACAGATGACTTCTTATCATCTTGGTAACTCATGGGAAAATTACACATCTTGGTGCTGGCAGGCAGGCTTCAAGGTGCCAATAACTGAATGTAGCACTACTGTTTACACAGGACTACCACATTCTACTTTATACTTGCTAGTGAAGAGCAGTCAAGTAGATGTTCACCTACAACTCCAGGGTACACATACAAAGTACTAATTTACCTATGATTTTAGAAAACAAGAGCCTTCCAGTGGTGGCATTTTTTATTTATTTATTTTTTTTTTTTTGAGTGAGCTTTTTTTTTATTGAAGTTTTTTTTTTTATTGAAGTTTTGTGCATCTCATCCAACATTTCTTAGTCAAATCTAGACCCATTCCCCCTTCCACGCCCTCCACCCTGACAGCCCACATGCGTTCTGCCATACATGTCTTGCATCTTTTTCTCAGTCTTTTTAAAATTTTTTGATACAGAAGTTTACTGCTTGGGGCAGAAGTTTATTCTTTCTTTTTTTTTTTTT
>VZQC01013506.1:723555-748697 GCA_009823505.1 Rhizomys pruinosus
GCCTTTAATCCTAGCACTCGGGAGGCAGAGGCAGGCGGATCTTTGTGAGTTCAAGGCCAGCCTGCTCTACAGAGTGAGTTCCAGGACAGCTGGGGCCACAGGGAGACCCTGTCTCGAAAAGACCAAAAAAAAAAAAAAAATCTATCTTATATAGACAGACCTAGTCCAGTAAACTCAAATATCTTAAAGTAGACTTAAAGTACAAGAATTTTAAACTATTTAGACTATTATTACCACAGGATAAAAGTCCTTCTTCATAACCAACAGTGTAGGAGAAATCAACAAATTCTCTTGGGGAAATTATATTCCAAAGCTGCCCAGCAGTAGTATAATGCACAACACAGCAATTCTGGAAGAAGAGAAAAGGTAAGACAGGTGTTAACCCCACCAGAAATACAGATACATCAAAATTAATCTTCAGAATAGGAATTCCTGGAATGGCTCTGACAGATATCCTCTCTCTTCTAAATCTCAAGGATATTACATGGACATGAAGGTGATACATAAAAAGTACCAACACAGGTAGTCAGTACCCAAATCTCTATTTAATGTAGTCTATTACATAAATAGAATGACAAGTCATAGACTATTTTAGAACACTGGACATACAAAACCCACAAATACTTCGGCCATAATAGTATACTATACCTTTTGGTTTAAAAAAAAAAAAAGAAAACATGAAAAGAAATGAATAAAACCAGAGAACAAGCTCCCTTGGGTAGATAACTGTCTAGTGCTAAAGCAGCACTTTCATCTCTACTCTTTGATTTTGATCTAATCTAAATGGAAAATCTATACACACTAACCTAGAACCTTAATATGAAGAGTCGTTCTTCCAACTTCAAGTTTTAGAACCGTAAAGTTTTACAATTAAAGCTGCTAAAGACTTGCACAAGCAGGAAGGATAAAGCTTCTGTGGCAAACAAACTGTTATAACCAACCATGTAGGAAAATTAAGTTTCTCAACAGAGAGCACAGGATTCCCCTGGGATAGCTCTGCCACAACTATTAATCTCAAAGCAATGAATACCATGAATATAAGCAGGTACACATGCTGAAGCTTACCCAGCTATGAACTTGCAATCTCCCTCTCTCTCTCTCTCTCTCTATCTCTCTCTCTCTCTCTCTCTCTCTCTCTCTCTCTCTCTCTCTCACACACACACACACACACACACACACACACACACACACACACACAGTAGTCATGTTCCTAAACAGTTACCTCTTCATAGTGCTCCAAAATATCCAAAGAAGTTATTAACGGGTCCCAATCCAAGCGACAAGGCCCTGGGCGTATATGATCTATGACACTATTGACAACGTCATCTATAACACCTTGTGCTTTGTAGCTGGAGAACAACAACAAAATATTATAAGGATAAAAATTTTCAATTTGGACCTAACATTACAAGGAGTAACAATTAGTGGAAGTTACTGTCTAAAATTGTAGTATTTTTTATTTGTGTGTGTGTGTGTGTGTGTGTGTGTGTGTGTGTGCTATATATACACGTCAGTGTCTACAAGTGCCTGAAGAGGACAGAAGAAGACACTGGATCCCCTGGAGGTAGAGATACAGGTGACTGTGAGAAACCTGGTGTGGGTGCTGGGAACCAAACTCATGTCTCCTAGAAGAGCAATAAGCACTCTTAACCATTGAGCCAGCTCTCCAGACACCCCAATCCCACTCCAGTCCTACTTTTTCTTGAGACAGGGTTTCACTATGTGGCCTAGCTAGCCTGGAATTTGCTATGCAGACCATTTGCCTTTGTCTTCCAAATGCTGGGCTTAAAGCCAGCACACCTGGCAGAGGCTTTTTATAAAGGAAAAATACTAATGACTTTTCTGATAAATTAAGTTCTACCAATTATGTTATCAAAATTACTGTTTCTACTCACTTCATGTTATTCTCTCCTTAGCTATCCTCAGGATTACTAGTACATGCACAGATTTATCCTAATTTTTAAAAACTTTTTATATTACAGATTAGCTTTACATATGATGGACATACAATTACTGTAGAGGAGATACATGTATTCCTATGCAAGCAATGAAAAATAGCAAGCCAAAAGATGCACAAAGGATAGATTAAGCTAACCTAAAATATCAGTAAACATCCTCCACATCACTAGTGATGAAGTACACATTAATAGGATACCATCATATCTTTACCCCTCAGACTGCCAGACAGGAAAAACTTAAGAACAATCAGATTCTGAAGACATTCGCATCTGCCTAGAAAGCTACATACTGTCACAAAGCTTTGTGACCTTAGAGAAAATCCGAGCCATCAGTCACTGAGCTGAGGAGAGCTTCGTAACTTCTCCAGGGTCATTTCCATCTTTCACAATATTACACTTAATTCAGAACCTTTGGAGGACCTGGAGAGCAGGGGTGGGAGCCGGGCAGCAGGTAAGCAGTGCTGCATTCCTTCCTGCAGAATTCAAGGGCTCCTCAGCTACAACCCCTCCCCTCCTGCCATGCCTGAAGCTCCAGCTGCATAAGTACAGCTTTTACTTCCCCAAATAAAGCTCCCTAAGAGTTTCTCTCCTATGTTTAACTAGAAGGAGCAATTCTTTATGCTTCGAGTATGAATCAGCTCTTTGTCCTGAAGCAGCAGCTATTCTTCCTTTAAGTGTCAACTCAAACGAATTAGCTTCCCATGGGATCTCTCAGATCAGAGTATGCTGTTCCCCTAGCACCTTCTACACGTTTCAGCTCCCACTGGGGATTACTGTCTAAAGAATTCATCCTCGGACTTGCCTACATTGCTTAATCCAACTCCAGTCTCTCTGTCCATGTCATAAATACTGTCCTCCTCTCTTCTGGAAACAGGACCTTTGACAGAGCACTTCAGAACATTCCGTATACACAGAAGTGGGGCCCGCAGCTTCATTTTTTTGTGGGGGGGTCCTTTTTGAGACAGGGTCTCCCTCTTAGTCCCAGCTGGCCTGGAGCTTGCTATGTAGACCAGGCTGGCCTTGAACTCACAGAGATCTGCCTGCCTCAGCCTCCCGAGTGCTGGGATTAAAGGTGTGTGCCACCACACCTGGCAGCAGTTTCATTTTTAAAAAGGGCTGAGTCCTAAGGACATGAACATTCCACTTCATTACATCAGTTGTACTGAATATTCACCTTTGTTCATTTGCCAGTATATTATGAATGTTTTCTTACGGTATCAAATAATCTTTTAAAACAAAGTTTTTAAAGGCTACTGTTAGTAGTCTCAACAATGCCATGATGAAATTATCACACTGAGAAGCTTTTTCAAGCTGAATTTTTAAATATAGAATGTTAGCTGGGCATGGTGATTCATGCACTCAGGAAGCCAAGGAGGCTGAGCCCCACAAGTCTAAGTTCAGCCTAGACTACACAGTGAGTTTGAAGCCAGCCTGGGCTACAATATGTGACCCTGCCTGAAAAGACTCACTTAAAAGAGGGGAAGACATAACACTAAATGATATATATTTAGAAGGGGCATGAATGTCATATCTAAGGAATTCATATATTTATCTGTCTTTAGATATTACTATTTATGTTCAACTCAATTCACAAAGTTATGCCATTTCTAAGACTCTGAATTCAAATGACCAATTTGCTTTTCAGAAAGTTTAAAATCAGAAAAGCAAAAGCTAGATTTTACTAGCAGTTATTATTTAATATACTGTAAATATATATGAAATTTAGCACTATCTCAAGTGCTACACAAAACAGAGCATTTACTCACAGGTACCCATTAAATTCTTCTGAGGGTTTTCGCCAGACTGTTACATCTTTCTAGAAAAATAAAAAGACATTATAGGGTGATAACTGCATAGGCGGAACCTTGTATACAAAACCAACAATTTTCTCAGTCTAGAATACTTAACTTTGCATTGAAATAAAGCTTACATAAAATTTTCAGTGGTGCTAAAGTTATCTATGCCATAAAGTTACCTATATTTTAATTGCTTCTGTATTGTGCTATAACTTAAATTAACACACCTTAAAGATTTCAGTTACTGAGATTCGAACACTGTAAAATTCAATGATACCCCTGTAGTAGTGGCCATATGTACCTGCTTCGTTCCAATCTTACCTACTTACTATTACTGATACATTCAGGCTGTAAAATTAGGAACATTAAACATTTCATTCTAAAACTGTTCCTATCTTTCTAAAATTAAATAATTCAAATTTATTATAACTCTGATATCTTGAATTATTCCCTACATTTTTTCCCCTAATCATTTCTCAAATGACTCTAAATATCAGGCCAACTAGAGAACTAAGGAAGAGTCTTAGTGTCTAGTGTTGGCTAACACTCAGCATGTGACAGTCTTGCCAAAGCACATGCTAAAGAATACTAACTAGCCAACCTTATAAGCTCTTCATGCATCGAAAACTATTTTAAAAACTATTCTAAACTTTCAATTACCATATTTCCTTAAATTGACAATGACAAATTTGCTTTGTTGACTAGGAAGACTGTTCGTTAGGTTAGGTTGTGGTTGCCACGAACCTATTATCAAGGATAATATCAAAGAGCTAAATGAAAGGAGTGTGTGTCTCTCCCTCAGTAAGGTGGCCTACAACCCTATTTTCAAAATTACTTATCTTGCACATCTACTCGAATCCTGGCTTCTTGTCTGTATTTCTCACATCACTTTGAAAGTCGCCAACCACTTCACTGGCCATACACCAAATGCCCAAACAGAAGCAGTTGAGTAATTGAACATACATACCGCTTTCTTTGCAACTCGCCACTTTTCATCCTCAATGTTATGGTACTGGATGAGAGTGTTTCGAAGTTTAGTTGTAAAAGATGCAACATCGGACAGGCATTCCATTTCTGTCTTTCTGTTACAGAGACCAAGATTAGAATTCTCCTGGGGGAGTCATAAAAGACAGCTGCACTTGGACTCATCAGAATGGCTGAGAGTAGGATCTAGGTGTAGGTTTTTCCTGAGAGCTCTTAAGATGGGTAACTCATAACATTAAAAAAAAAAGATAGACAGGAAGAGAAAGGAGTGGCTTTCTTATGGGTATGCTGCTAATGCCCAGGTATTACCTTGATCCTCATTTGTGCAGGGAGTTGCAAAGTTCAACAGCCAGAAGCCTACTTAAAACATTAATCCTGGGACTGGAGAGATAGCCTAGTGGTTAAGAGCACCAACTGCTCTTGCAGAGGACCCAGCACCCACATGGCAGCTAAGAACCATCTGTAACTCCAATTCCAGGAGAACTCCAGTTCCAGGGTAATCCGAGACCCTCTTCTGACCTCCGTGGCATTGCACAACATGGGTGCACAGACCTACATGCAGATAATACATTCATACACATACAAAAATAAATAAAATTTAAAAAAAAAACATTAATCCTAAGGAGCTTCTCAATTTACTTATTATTAACTCAAAAGTTTTATGATTAAAATAACAATTGAGCTGGGTGTGGTGGTGTACGCCTTTAATCCTAGCATTTGGGAGGCAGAGGCAGGCGGATCTTTGTGAGTTCAAGGTCAGCCTGGTCTACAGAGTGAGTTCCAGGATGGCTGGGACTACAGGGAGACCCTGTCTCGAAGGAAAAGACAAAAAAAAAAAAAAAAACTGAGCCTAGGTTCTCAAGCTGAAAGGCTAGGAATCACCCTTTACAATAATGAACAGATGCCTATTCACACCGCCATACCTCACTACCTACTGCTCTATTTCCCAGAGTTTTCATTATGTCCCTCAAACAAGCCAAGCTTGTCAGACTTTCCACCTATGGACTTGGTGTTTCTCTACCTGAACTGCTAGGTTCCAAATCTTAGCATAACTGGTATCTTGCGATGCTAGCTACAGTTTAAAATTCCTGTCCATTCCATATTACAGCCTTCTGTGAGTTACTATAATTATCTTTTACTTCGAATCTGTATACTGTTTATCAGTATCTGAAGTGGATGTATTTATTGGCCTCTAATTCTTTTTTTTATTTTTTATTTAATTTTATTTATTTCTGTATGTGTATGAATGTAATGTCTGCATGCAGGTTTGTGCACCCGTGTCGTGCAATGCTGCAGAGGTCAGAAGAGGGTCTCAGATTCCCGTGGAACTGGAGTTCTCCTGGAATTGGAGTTTCAGATGGTTTTCAGCCGCCATGTGTGTGCTGGGGATAGAAAACCCAGGTCCTCTGCAAGAGTAGTCCGCGCTCTTAACCGCCAGGCCATCTCTCCAGTCTCAGGCCTCTACTTCTTTAACTACCTCAGACCTAACTAATGAAGCAAAGATCCACTGTCTAACCCTCACCCAGAATACTATGTGGCACACAGTATGCCCTTAATAGCAACAAGATTTGATATTCCTTTATCTTCTTCTGATGCCAAGGTACCAATTTCTTAACATAATTGCTACTTTATCTCTACTCGAAATTTCCATACCAGTAAAAGCTAAAGGAGAAAAGCTGCCTATTAGAGAACTATCAAACCACTAAAAAGAAAATCAAGAAAAAAAATCTAAATAAAATCTCAAGCTCACTAATCATACTGTCATCCAACTAAGATTGAGAACTATTGATATAAAAACTAAAGATGAAAGAAATAAAAGTTGTAGTCAAGTTTTAAATAGCACAATGAGTAGTATATAAGCCACAGATACTAAAATTATACATAAATATGGGAAAGTACACACAGGAAACTCAACAATATAAACCTTAACATCTATAAAAGTGATACAAAATGTGTACAATACAGTACGGATCCTACCTATGAAGGGAGAGTGGACGGCTCACTCAGAAAGTCAGCCAGGAAGAACATAATCCATTCAAAAGCCTGCCAGTGTGCCAGTCAACAACCTTAATCAAGGGTATGTTATAAATAAGCACAGATTCTTGGATTGAGTTTATAGAAGAAATGTATCTAGTACTAGAACCTTTATGACTGAGCCCCATTCTTTAAAACCAAAGGTCTGTTAGCTTCCTACGGTGGCAGGTAAAAACTTTCTTTACAAAATTCTCTGGTAGAAATAAAAAATAAAAGAGAGAGCTACTTTTACAAGCAAACATTACCTTTGTACAAAGCCAGGACAGAAATGTAAACAACAGAAGCTCCCTATGAAGGTAAGAATCTGGAACGTTAGATGTTTATCTTAGTATTATTTCAAATCTCTTCACCAGCATCTAAATTCAAGTCTTTCAATATCATTTACAGGCTCTTTTTTATGTGTAGCTGAGCTTCACTGTCTAATTTCTATTCTGTGATCGATTTCCCTAAAAACTGGCTTAGTGCCCCATGTACCAATTCACTTATAGAGAAGTCTATAAAATCTTTTGGGGCAGAGAATGCAGTAGTTCAGTGTTGTATGTACTCCCCATGACTAGTATACAATGGGGGGGGGATGTTAAACAATAAGCTATAGATCTCATTATGGAACCTAATGGATTAACATTAATACCAATCATCCTTTAACTTCTGAACAAAACTTCTGAATAAAATTCCCATTACCGTAAAAAAGGAACAATTTCTCAGAGGTCTACTACCAAATATGTACCAGTATCCAGCATATAGCCAGTCCTAAAACTATGGAAATAGATGGAATGCAATTCCTGCTCTCAAACTTGACTTATTCTGTCCTTTAATTTTAGCGGCACTAACAATAACAAAGCTAAAACATTACAAACTTTTGTTAAGAGTGTCTTTATGAGTGGTGAAGGAAGTAGGCACAAGATGACATAACTAGAGAATCCAAAGTTCTCCTAAATCCTCAAAGTACTTCACCTAGCAGTTGATTTCAGCATGGATTTATATTTAACAAGATTAAGCTGTTATGCCTGGGGACAAGTATCTTAGAGCACCTCTCCAAACACTCTGGAATGAAGGAGGATAGTATTGGAGTTCCCAAGTATCTCTCCTGACACAATAGAGCATTTGGAGTAATATACTCATGCACATAAAATAAAAATAATAAAGTATATTATTTTAAAAATAAAAGAGGGAATTCAGAGTTGCCTTTAAAACATTTTCCACAGTTGGAGATTTCAGGAGAACAAATTGCATTCTTTTTTTTGTTTTTTCTTTTTTTGAGACAGGGTCTCCCTTTAGTCCGAGCTGGCCTGGAGCTTGCTACATAGACCAGGCTGGCCTTGAACTCACAGAGATCCACCTGCCTCTGCCTCCTGGGATTAAAGGCATGCACCACCACACCCAGCCTAAAATGGTTCTTAGCTGCCATGTGAATGCTGGGAATCAAACCTGGGTCCTCTGCAAGAGCAGTCAGTGCTTTTAACTGCTGAGCTATCTCTCCAGCCCTTATCCTCTTTCTTGATTTTCTATTAGAAAGTTCTCCAACTGGACGGGTGTGGTGGCGCACACCTTTGATCCCAGCACTGATGCCAGCACTTGGGAGGCAGAGGCAAGTTGATTTCTGTGAATTCAAGGCCAGCCTAGTCTACAGAGTGAGCTCCAGGACAGCTGGGACCAAAGGGAGAACCTGTCTCAAAAATACAAAAAATAAATAAATAAATAAATAAATAAATAAATAAATAAATAAATAAATAAATAAATAAATAAATGAGAATGAGCACACCTAGCCTGATCCTAGCAACTCCTATAGAAGGCCCTATCTGTCAGGGTGTGAATTCCCGAAGACCGAGAGTCCATTTGAAATGCAGAGGCACCCAAGGCTGGTGGCACAGAAAATCCAGCCGCCTTTGGTTATGGAAAAACGGACCATCACAGGATACTCAGGAATCTTCCAATCCTTTGAAAAGCCATAGACTTCTGCAAGATGCCCTACCCCTACCCCCACCCCCACTCACTGAATCCCTTTCTTACCGCCTCCTTGTCCCCCTGGAGCCTAAACCTTGTCTCTTATTTTGTCTGGGGGAGCGTGCAATAACCTAACACTATCATCCTGTCAGTCTTAGAGCTAAGTACTGATTATTGTTCGTTTCATTTTTTTTTTTTCCTGAAACTAATCTTTTATGTTTCCCAGATCCAGATTTCTGAATGAAAACTATTAGTGACTGAGGTAGCTTTCTCAAGTTAATTTTCTTGGAGCTATTTATAGTACCACAGGCTTGACCAAAACAATTTCAGGTACTCTTAAAAAAATGTATCGCAGTGAAATGCAATAGGTTCTTTGAATAAGAAAACATAATGGGGCCAGCAGAATGAGCCTTGCAAGCCAGTGACCCTGAGTTTGCTCTTCTGAACTAACTCCTAAAAATTGTCCTCTGACGTCCAGACATGAGCACCTGCAGGCACTCACACATCCTATGCCAATAACCCCAGAAGCTATCTGTCCTTACATAGTCTAAGAATATACCTATTAAAGTCTCTCTAGTATTGGAACTGTTAAACTTCCATTAATTAATACAGTTTTCGTGTGTGTAAATAGCTTCATTTCCGCAACATGACATGCCTTATTAAATTATATTTTATGATATAAAACTTTTAACATGTTTAATTTCCAATCCATACTGAACTTTTCTAACTAAAGTCAAGTACAGTAGCTTTCCACTTTTGAAACTGACCCTTTAGGGAGCTCGGTATAGAGAAATGAATCATGCAAGCACACTTTTGCACTATGTGGAACAATCCTGTTTCAAATGCTCACCTTTACAACCTTAAGACTTTTACAACATGTAACACGATATTTATATACTAAAAATATTACAGCTTTAATTTTGAATCCAAATTAGGTTCAAATCCATAAATGTTCTAATCCTTTAAAACAGTAATTTTAAACTTTATCGAAAATATTTTTGAAGTATTATGGAGGTGGTCTTTCTGGTATTTTGCAGTCCATTATTTCATATAATTTCCATGAACCTTAAGAGTTCATCCTGTCACCACCAGTTTACCGAAAAGAAATACAGCAATGGAAAAAGTTAAATCATTTGTCCAAGATTAGATAAGGAAGCGAAAGTTTCAACTCAGGCTCTCTGGGTTCAGAAAATGTATCCTGTTTTAAAACAATGCCCGAAGCTGATCACAGAGTATTAGAGATTTTACGTAAAACTCTGACCCCTGCAAAGCATTTAATTTTTTCCCCTAGCTCCTGATCCCAAAAAGCTCAGATACTCGTCCCTGGGTGTAAGGAAGGATCAGCACCAATAACTTCTTGAGGAAATTACACGACTTAAAAGAGGCTTAAATGAGCCCCGACTTGGAAGATGCTGAGCGCTGGGAATGCGTCTCCCGCGCACTATCTCCGCGCGGAAGCTCGATGTGCCGGATGGCACGGAGGTATGCGCTCTTTTGCGGGAAGCTCGGAACACGCCCGGTATCAGCCCGCAGCCTGAGAAGTGGAACTGCGTTCCTCCCCATTCAACGGAAGAAGAAACTGAGGCCTCAGGGAGCGCGGGTCCAGCAGCTGTAGCTGCTCCTTGCCTCACCTGTGATTCCAGAGCCGAAACACCAGGCTCCGCCAACCCAGCCCGCCGACCCCCACCGCCCCGCTCCCCGAGACGATCGCCCCGCCCGGCCCTCCCCGGCCCGCCGCGGACCCGCAGGGACCCTACCGGAGGAGGCAGGACCGGTAGCCGCTTTAGAGACAAACGCAAACCTCAGCTCCAGTGGGTTTTAATCAGCTGTTTACCAGCCCGCCGAAGCATGGCCGGCCGCAGCCAATGGGTGTGGGGCGACTGCCGACCACAGCCAATCAGAAGGCGGCAGGCCGCTGGGATCCAGGCGGGCCCCGCCCCACCGCTACCCCGTGCCCACCCCTGAGCTGGGGGCCCCTCCCGGAAGAGCGAGTGGAGCAACGTGGGTTCGTTCGGATTGGCTGACGTTGAGCGTGCCTTGCGCTGATTGGTCGGCGGGAGATGGAACGATTCCGCGTGGGTGTGGGCTGCCCAAATCTTAGGACTTCCCGAGGTATATGGGGCTGTCTGTGGGCTGGGACCCGAGTGAATGCACCCGGGGCTAGCCGTTGTGAAAGGTTTTCGCAAGGCGGTGAGCCTCCCTGGAGGGCTAACCCGTGACTGACAGTGAGGGCCCATCAGATGCCAGGTCTCCACGGTGGACGTCCCAGGGCAGGTCCAAAACCCCAGTAGGAAAAGTCGCTCACGCCCAGGATGACAGATCTTTGGACTTGAGGGCACTGGGGAGCAAAGCTGAACAGTACAAACCAACTGTGTACTGGCCTTTAGCCAAACGTGTTCTTGTCTTCAGATAAGAAGAGTTCAAGGCCGGGCGTGGTGGCGCACGCCTTTAATCCTAGCACTTGGGAGGCAGAGGCAGGCGGATCTTTGTGAGTTCAAGGCCAGCCTGGTCTACAGAGCGAGTTCCAGGACAGCTGGGACTACAGGGAGACCTTGTCTCGAAAAGACAAAAAAAAAAAAAGAAGAGTTCAGAGAGCATCTCTGAAAATGGAGGAAAGGTGTGTAACAGCTGCTGTAAGCAGCCCAAGTTTGCTGATTTCCATCTGTCTCCTCTAGCATGAGAAACATGTGTCTGTGAAGTTGCCCATCTGGGGTGACTCTTGGCAAACCCGAACTCTAAGTAAAGATCTGGTTGTTTGCGAATTACATTTACTAAGATAGGTGGTTTGAGAACCCAGGGCAGCTTCCCCGCTGAACATTCCTATTAGACCTGTAGTGAGAATAACATGCTATAAAATTTTAAATTAGCCTCCCTGAAAGAATCACTGAACCCTACATGCTAGATCTCATCGGCCAATTTAAAATTTTAACTATTTATGAAAAGAATCATTTGTATGTGATCATGATGCAGTTCTTTGCATGTTGTAAAGGCTCACTGTTATTATTAGCTAATTATTGTAGTCCTTGTTTGAAGGAATTGATAATTTGAGATGTCTGAGGGAAGAACATATTAAATTTTACATGTTTAATGACTCACTTTGCAGTACCCTAAGACAGAAGTGTTTTACAGATAAGGAGCCACACACATAGATCTTAAAACACTTTATTACTGAGTGGCTGAGTCCTAAGGCTTTTTATCTCCATTAACCTCATGCTCTGCTTCATTGTCCTCTGTCAGACAACTGTGCACAGCATCGGGACAAGAAATGAAAGTTCCTGCCATGAAGATTTACATGATTTGACTGTGGAGAGGAACAATTCCTTATGAACATTGCAGAGAAATTGAAAATGTCTCTCATTCTTAGAATTTAAGTTTGGGAGCTCTACTCCACATCCTTACATAGTCTCAGAGAAGCCTGTAAAAAATGTGTTTAAAGCAACATGGAGTCTTTCTTCTTTGAAGAAGGTCCTGCATGTTGTCACTCCATTGCACTGTGTATGTGATTTCTTGTCTTCTCTTGTCTTTTCTTGGCTTTTGTTTCTTTTCCTTTTGTTCCTTACCTCCTGCCCTGCTTTTTTTTGTGTGTGTGCAAATGAAGTGGAGGTGACTGAAAACCACTCTGTCTGGATAGTGGAATGTCACTAAGTAGTAGTTCAGCTTCAGATGAAAGGTAATATGTGATAATGTTATTAAGGGCCTGCTATGGCACAAGCCCTGTGCTAAGCGTCTTCCATATTGACCCATTTAATCCTAGTATATCTGATAATAGACACATGCCATTATTGTTGTACATATGAAGGAACTGCAGCTTTCAGATAACTGATAGAAACTCCTCCCTAGTCATTTGAAAAATGAGAAAATAAGGTTTCCATCTAAAATTCATATTTAAAAGAGGTAGGCATGTATATAATACATTTAAACAGCCATATGGAAAGTTACCATAATGATACAAAACAATTTCCCTCCCAAGCTGACTATATCGGACTTAATATATAAATACATCTAAAGAAAGACAGAAAAATCTGAAACAGAAACAATATACTTACAATTTATGAATTGTAGGCAATAGATCTAGAAATAAATAAAATAAAATGACACATGTATAACTATCTCCAAATATTTTGAATTTTTTAAAAAAATTGTTCCCTAAACTTCTTATTTAAAAAAGCAAGCATTGCTTATGAGCCCAATAAAAGTTTTAAAGAAATTAATATTGATCAAAATTAATATATATATATATATATATATATATATCAAAGTCAGGCAATATGACAAGTTACTTAGGTCACTTGACTTAGGAAAACTCATAAATTTAATTCAATTTAATACACATCAATTAAAT
Source organism: Rhizomys pruinosus (assembly GCA_009823505.1). NCBI lineage: Eukaryota > Metazoa > Chordata > Mammalia > Rodentia > Spalacidae > Rhizomys > Rhizomys pruinosus. The sequence continues at coordinate 736,614 of VZQC01013506.1, forward strand.
GCCTACTACCTGTGCCAAGAACCGGGTACATATTGTAATAATTGGCAATTACTTATTCACAACTAATAGCTGCTGGGCGAGGTGGCACCTGCCTTTAATCCCAGCACTCAGGAGGCAGAGGCAGGCAGATACATCTCTGTGAGTTCAAGGCCAGCCTGGTCTACATAGTGAGCGCCAGGCCAGCAGGGACTAAAGGGAGAGCCTGTCTCAAAAAGACCAAAAAAAAAAGGAACTGACTGGAAACATCCAAAAATATCTTAGAAACATATGAGAATTTTTTATAAAAGTTTGCTAGCCAAGACTACATAGTGAGATCCTGACTCAAAAGAAAAATAATTGTCACTCATGTTGTGGGCCACAGACCATTGGTATTCACATCACCTGGCTGCTTGTTGACAGGGCTAAATGTCAGGCCCTGCCCTGTGCACATTATATTTTGAGAAACACTATTACGGAATACAGAAATACAACGGCCTGTTTGACTTACAGTCAAGTCTCAAAAATGTCAAAACCAAAACTTTTTTAAAGGACACCAAAATCTGAGACTGTACAGATTGATCCAACTTTACATTTATAATATATCTACTTCATTATTTTTAAATTATACTGCAAGGAGAAAAAAAAAAAAAAAAAAAAAAAAAAAAAAAAAAAAAAAAAAAAAAAAAAGATTACAACCAACAAATTAAAGAAAAGAACACTAGAACCTGGAAAAAAAAAAAAAAAAGCTGTATAATAAAAGGGAAGGAAAACAGTTCTGGGATCCAGCAAAATTAGTCCTAAGAAGGAAATCTATAGTAATTAGCAGCCTTAATAAATGAATGAATGAATGAATGAATGAATACCAAAGAAGACATCAAAGAGGTGTTTCTTTGAAAATGTAAACAAAATGAGTAAACCTTTAGCTGGACTAACAAAAGAGAGATAACACTTAAACAGAAATGAAAGGGATATATACATAACAATGCACAGAAATATAAAGGATTATTAGGAACAAGTACAAGGCAAGGATTTTATAACTTAGAAGAAATGGACAAGCTCTCAGACCCCAAAATCTTACCAAGATTGAATCACGAAGAAACAGACTGGTAACAAGAAGCCTGTATCAGTAATGAAATTCTGCCATCAGAGAGTGAGCTCAGGCCCACAGGGTTTCACTGTTGAACTCTACCAAGCTACTCAAAGAGAACTAACACCAGTTCTTCAGATTAAAAAAAAAAAATTGGAAGAAAGGAAATTCTTCCAAATGCATTCTACAAAAACAGCAGTAACTAAAGCTATCTAAACTAACTGCGGAGAGAACAATAAAAAAAAATACGGGCTAATATCCTTGAAGGACATACGTGTGAAATACTAGCAAGCTAATTCTACCAGCACATTTAAAAGATTATTCCCTATGGCTAGGTGCTCATCGTCCCAGACAAGAAAGAGGTTTGAAAAAAAAAAAAAAAGAAAGAAAAGAAAGAGAACTGAACATAAATCAGTGAACATGGCATACCACATCAGCAGGACGAAAGGCAAAGATCATATGTTCACCCCAATAGATGTAGAAAAGGCATGTGATAGATTGAACACTGAAAAAAATGCTGAAAACATTAGATATAGAATGAACTTCCTGAATAGAATAAAGGCCATTTGTAATAACTCACCAGTCAGCCCAATACCAAATACAGAAAACTTGCATGTTTTATAAGATTTTTAGCAAGACAAGAATAGCCACTTTTACCCCTTTTGTATAACAAAGCACTGGAAGCCTTAGGCAGAGGAATCAAGCAATAGAAAGAAATAAAGGGTATTCAAACTGAAAACATAAAGTCGAGCTGTAATATTATCTATATTTTAAAAGATTTGAAGCTAAGCACAGCGAAGCATGCTTGTAACCCCAGCATTGTGAAAGGAAAGGAGACTAGCCTAGTCTACACAGCAAGTTCTAGGCCAGTCAGGGGTAGCATAGGAAGATGCTGTCACACACACACACACACACACACACACACACCTGTTACACAGACACCTTAAATCTAATCTGCAAAGTTGCAGGATATACAATCAACATATAGAATCAATAGTATTGCTATGTACCAGTATCAAAGTACATGAAATACAAATTTAAAAAGAAAAATCCCATTTACCAAAACCTAAAAATAAAATTTAACTGAAATAGATAAATTTAATTATTTAATTTTATAATTTCCATTTTGAGAGATGTCACAATAGAAATTATAAAATCCTGAGGAAAGACATTAAAGAGGATGTTCACGTGTATAAAAGTGGAAAGACAGCTGGGTGTGGTGGCGCACACCTTTAATCCTAGCACTTGGGAGGCAGAGGCAGGTGGATCTTTGTGAGTTCAAGGCCAGCCTGGTCTACAGAGAGAGTTCCAGGACAGCTGGGGCTACAGGGAGACCCTGTCTCGAAAAGACCAAAAAAAAAAAAAAAAAAAAAGTGGAAAGACATATTCATGGATTTGACCAATGAGCATCATTTAAAAGCCCATACCACTCAATCTCCAGATTCAATGCACTCTCTATGGAAACATGAATGCTAGTCACAGAACTAGACCAAGGTCACACTTCATATGGGACCATGAAAATATGAATAACCAAAGCCATCTTGAACAAAAAGAGCAAAATGGGAGGCACTGCAGTACATGACTTTATATACACTGCACAACTGTTGTGGTTAAAAAAATCAGGGCGTTGGCATAAGTACATGTATAGACTGACTAAATGGAGGACCTAGAAGCCAACTTAAACCTCTATTATGGAGTGATTGTGTTATTACTAAGATGCTAAGAACATGCATTGAATATGGCTTTTCAATGAGTGATGTTGAGATACCTGTTAAATATAACACAGTCAGCAACACATAGAATCAGTAGTCTTGTTAGATGCCAGTAGCAAACTATGAAATATAAATCAGGAAAAGCAATTCCATTTACAATGATTGCCAGGACGATGCCTATGTACAGATACCACATATGGAAAATGAAATTAAATCCCCTATCTCTCACCGGTCACAAAAATCAACACAAAATGCATTAAGTGTGAGATATGAAACTATTAAGCTATAAGAAGTAGACATGAAGAAAGGACTTCAGGACACTAAAAAGGGCAGAGAATTTTTGGACAAGACCACAAAGCATGGGAAACAGAAGAAAAAATAAATACAACATAAGCTGAAAAGTTTTGCCAATAAAAATATCAACAGAGTGAAGAGAAAACTCAAGCATCCAAGAGAGGAAATACATAAGCCAAGGCAAAAGCCTAAACACATATGTTTATAAGCAACCATGATAACGAAAGCAAAACAGATTCGTGAAACCACCTTACTTCCTGACCGTGCCCAGGTATAAGCTCTGTATCTGGTCTTTCGGCTGCCGAAGCTGTATTTTCCCTGCAGTTTACTAGATTCTCCTTTTATAGAGCACAGTGACATGGACTCGGGCCTTCCTTTAAATCATGTTACAGAGCTTCGAGGGCTACCACACTTCCCACTCTTCCTAGTTAAGATAGACTGCTGTTCATTGATTTTCTGTAGGCACCAAGGCCTCTTCATGTTTTTCAGTGTCTGAATACAGCTCTTTTGTATCTCTGGTTCAGGAGGGCAGGTCTAATATAAATCACTATGTCATGAGGAAAAAGACTAAGATTTGAGTATCAAACTAATGCAAAATAATTTATGCAAAGTACAGGTTATTTTAAAAACAGAACTTACACTGGGCATGGTGGCACAGGCCTTTAATCTCGGCACTCAGGAGGGAGACCAGATCTCTGTGAGGCCATCTTGGGCTACATAGCAAGGCCAGGTGGGGTTATGAGGAAACCTTGTCTCAAAAAACCAGAAAGAAAGAAAAACATAACTTACTTTGAGGTTAGTTACTGAGTGTTTTTAGTAAGTCACGTAGGTCACACAGAGGACACAGACATAAGAGTTACTTGTAGGTGCTAGGTACTGACATGATTCCTGCTAGCACCTGACTTCCTGAGAGATGTCAAAAGCAAAGCCTGAACAAAGAAAGACCCACCCAGCCTTTTATGGTTTCCCTTTACAGTTCAGCTTCTTTGTCTCCATATATGGTAAAGTGCATATCCTGATTGGGTGCCCATGCTACAAGGTTATGACAAGCAGGACTGTGTATGTGCACTCAAGCACAGTCCGTGCTGCATTCCTTTTTCTTTGTTAGGGGAGGGGTTCTCACCACACTCTTAAGGATAAAGGACGCACCTGGGTGTAGTTAATGAATATAAGCTGGATTTCAAGCACTGGGAAAGAAACTTGGATTTACTCAGAATCCCTATCTTGCCACTTTCTCCTTAGGGACCAGAGAAAGAGAGTTCCATGAGCTGCAAATGTGAAGTTCCACTTCCCAAGGAGCAAAGAAGAGTTGGAAAATACAGAGAACCTTGAGGAAATTTCTAGAAAGGAAACTTTTAGAAAAGACTGATACTTCCTATTAGAGCTAACATTTAGGACCAACATGAAGTCTGGGATTTCCCTAATAAGTTCAGAAAGCAATTTACACAGGGGAATGTGAAAAGCCTTGGTCCCGACTAAATGGTAAGTCTCTCTGGCGGAGCTAAGAGCCTGCACTGCAGCTTCTTTGGTAGACTGGTCTCTGTTGCCGCTGCATTGCTTGGTTTTCTCTGAGTGTCTTTATCTTTACTGAGCTAACACGAAGAAAAAGAGTCTCTACTAACCTGTGCCTGATGACTGGAGAGACCAGACTCTGCCAGGGTCCCAGGAAGAAAGATGTCTTGCTGTTGTCCTGGCTGCTGTAAGAAACCCACTGATACAGTGAAAGTTAATAGTCACCCCAGGAGGGAATAAATAGAAGATAAGGACTGAAGTGATTTTTTTTTTTATTATCTATGGTTTTCTCACAACCATTTTTTTTTTTTTTTTTTTTTTTTGGTCTTTTTTCGAGACAGGGTCTCCCTGTAGCCCCAGCTGTCCTGGAACTCACCTTGTAGACCAGGCTGGCCTTGAACTCACAAAGATCCGCCTCTCTCTGCCTCCCAAGTGCTAGGATTAAAGGCGTGCGCCACCACGCCCAGCCTCTCACAATTATTTATAAATATGGAGATAAGCAGAACTACGTATTTGATACTAATCAGCTTTGACATTTTTGAAACATTAGAAACCAACTCAGAGTGATTTGAATAGAAGGTCATTAGCGAGGCTCAAAGACACCTCATGGAAGCCAAACCTCCGAGATCCAGCCAAACCCCAGAAGGTATCAACCATGATAGAACCATCAGGAACCTGGTGACTACACCAGAGCTATGCAGAACCATTTCACCCCCACGGGCTTGATAGCAAAGGGATTTCCTGTAGGGAGAAAAGAAGAGCAAGCAAAAGAAGCTATGATTGGTCCCATGAACCATCAGTGTCCTTCTGGCTCTGCTGCAACTGGGTTAATAATAATAGCAGCAAGAGAGTGAATGCTACATTTCCACCCATCTGCCTGTTTGTCTATCACCTTACATAAACTAACTGGACAATAATTTATTTCTTTTGAAAAAAGAAAACAACTGGCTATTAGGCAAAAAGTCAGGAAAATCTTGATAAAGACAATCAAGTGTGGATATGGTTGGACCTTATCGTCTCAAAACCTGCTCTAGGATTTGAAGAAGCAGAGGAGGGCGTGGTGTGCAGTTCGTCCTCTTAGCTCTCTCATAGGTTGCGTGAAAGTGCTTACCTTTTTCTTTTTGCTCTTCTTTTTCTCATTAATCCACATAGTTACTCTTTGCTTTGTGTACTGAATAGCTTCAGGGGTCAATCTGACACACTCGGAAGAGGGACCCTCGATTAGACAATTTCTTCTATCCTATTGACCTGTGGGGCCTCTCTGAGAGGTGTTTTCTTGATTGCTGAGTGGTGTGAGAAGGTCCAGCCACTGTGGGTGGTGCCACCCCTGGGCAGATCATCCTATAAGAAAGGCTGAGCACAGGCCAGAGGAGTAAAACAGTAATCAGCATTTCTGCATGGTCTTTGCTTCAATTCTTGCCTCCAGATTCCTGCTCTGAGTTCTCTCAATGATGAACTATGATCCACATGTGTAAGCCAAGATGAAGTTTCCTCCCCAAGTTGGTCAGAGTAGTTTATCACAGCAATAGAAAAGTAACTACAAAACCTTGTTTTTAGCTGCTTTGTTCCATATCCAGCCATGCAAGAGGGTGAGGCTGCAGCGGATCTGCTGGTGAGGAAACATACAAGTATCTGTAGAGAACAACAGTTATTTTGAAGGGCCCACGATCTAGTCCCCTTTATTCTACAAGTCATATCCCATTTCAGTTTGGAGATAACTCCTTTCCCAACTGCCCTTCTTTTTTTTATTTATTTATTTATTTTTTTTATCTTTTCAAGACAGGGTCTCCCTGTAGTCCCAACTGTCCTGGAACTCACTCTGTAGACCAGGCTGGCCTTGAACTCACAAAGATCTGCCTGCTTCTGCCTCCTGAGTGCTAGGATTAAAGGCGTGCACCACCACGCCTGGCCCAACTGCCCTTCTTTAGGCAAAGGTGGCCTAACTGGTTTTCTAGCTCCAGGCTGGGCACCGACTTACTGTAACAAGGGACTAGACTACCAATGGCCAGAGGAGCTGAATCAATTCAGTGTGTTTCATTTCCTGGAGGACTTGGGACAATATGAAGAAAGTGAAGCGATGTTCTGATAGAGTTGCAGACCTAAGGTCTGAAATAAGCCTAGACACTGTTACTTGTCTGAGCTTAAACACAGAGGAAGGGTCTGTCTGACCAGGTGCAATTTTTAGAGCTATACTCTTCTGGAGCCAGATTTTACCTTAAGCCTTTATGGGTGGAATTCAGAATGTTTCTTTATTGTTTCAAAACTCTGAGTTTATTTTCTCTTACTTAGCATAAAAGATTCTCTAGTGAGTAGAGAGCCCGTCTGCATTAACACATTCTTCCCTGATGTTATCCAGCAGTGGTCTTAGCCCACCTGAAAAGAGAGTATTGGGAATAGATATCCTACCAGTAGCTCATTCAGAAAGAAAGGCCTACCTTTCCAGGGCCACCTGAAGCTCAAGTAGGGAGCTGGGTGCCTCAATCAGGCAGATTTTATGATAGATTTACTCTTGGGTTGCTGGATAACTGATTCATGTTGGTTTGGGCTGGGGTGTAGTGGCCCTGCTTGTAGGGGTCAAACGGCTGCCTGCTAAACCCCTGTCAGGTGTAGCTGTCTGGGTGGGGTCGCCCTTTTGCCCTTGTAGCCAGCAGTAAAACCAGGCCTGTCACCATAGTGAGACTTCAGTGCTCAGTGCTCAGGCCAGCACCTTACCAGGACCACCTGAAGCACAGAGCACCTGGGCAAAGTCAGGCATATCCCCCCACCCCTGCCAACTGGAATTGCTAAGAGAGTAGTGTCCAAGTGGATTTTTCTGGAGAACCTTCAGAACAGAAAGGGAAGAGTGAATTAGACTTCCAATATATAAACAATCTTGAAAGCCCGAAACCTAGATAAGTCTACACTCCTTAAACAAGGAGGAGGGAAAAAAAAGGCATCTGAAGGGGGCAACCAAAGCAAACCTTCAATAAAGTGAAAATACATTTGTGATTTGCATCAGAATCTAGGCAAAAGAAAAAAGAAAAAAGGGAAACCCAGATGCCAGGGACACGATGAAGGGACAACATGGGAAAGGTGCAGGATAATTCCACACCAAGCTCTACCAACCCTATAGCTACAGTGGGATCTCCATGGAGATGACCCAAGAAACAGATCTTAGAGGAACAATTGCAGATCTATTCAGAGAAATTAAAGAATATAAAGAAGAAGTAAGAGAACTAAGAAGAGAGAATGAAAAACTCAAAAAGGACCTAGAGGGAGACAATGACAAACTTTGGAAAGAACTAAAGGGAGAGAATGACAAACTCCAGAAACAACTAGAGGGAGAAAATGACAAACTCTGGAAGGAAGTAGAAACACTGGAAAAGGAAGCCAAGCAGCAAAGTAAGGAGCACCAAGAAGACATTGAGAAGCTCCAAAAGGAAGTGGAAATACTAAAGAAATCACAGGATGAAATGAAAAAGGAAATAGAACACTCATCCAATCAAGAGGAAAGGAATGGAAAAAGCCTCAAAAATAGAATGGAGGAAGCAGAACAAAGAATATCAGACCTGGAAGATAACACAGAGCAACTAAAAAGCTCAAATAAAGATTATGAAAAATTTTAAAAATACACAAAAGTGGAACAACCAGGAAATATGGGACTCTATGAAAAGATCAAACCTCCACATCATAGGAATAGAGGAAGGAGAAGAATTTCAGGAAAATAGTATTGATCAGATCTTCAACAGAGTAATAGATGAAAATTTCCCCAAACTAAAAAAAGACAAACCCATACAAATACAAGAAGCACATAGAACTCCAAACAAGACAAGATCAGAAAAGAAACTCCCCACACCATATCATAGTTAAAATAGTAGATGCCCAAAACAAAGACAAAATTCTGAAAGCTACAAAAGAAAAACAACAAGTCACTTTCAAGGGGAAACATCAGAATTACAACTGACTTCTCAGCACAAACAATTAAAGCAAGAAGAACATGGAGCAAAGCATTCCCAGTGTTAAAGGATTATGGATGCCAACCCAAATTACTATACCTAGCAAAAATGTCCATTATAGTTGAAGGAGAGAGAAAAATCTTCCATGACATAAACAAGATGATAGAATACATGTCTGGAAAACCAACCTTTCAGAGAATACTTGAAGCAATTCAAAGGACAGAAGAGAGGAGCAACTATCCCCAAGCACCTAGGAAGAGAAACTAATAAAAACATAACTGCAGGGGCTGGAGAGATGGCCTAGTGGTTGAGAATGCCGACCACTCTTACAGAGGACCCGGGTTCGATCCCCAGCACCCACATGGCGGCCGAGAACCGTCTGAAACTCCAATTCCAGAGAACGCCAGTTCCAGGGGAATCCGACACCCTCTTCTGACCTCCACGGCATTGCATGACACAGGTGCACAGACCTGCATGCAGACAGTGCATTCATACACATACAGAAATAAATAAAATTGAAAAAAAAACAACTGCAGAGGTAGAAACGAAGACTAAAAATGCAAATGGATAATAAGGTGAAAGGAAGAAACATCCATCTTTCAATTATAACTTTAAATATTAATGGATTAACTCCCCAATCAAAAGACATAGACTGGGAGATTGGATTAGGAAACAAAACCCATCTATATGCTGTCTACAAGAAACCCATCTCAATCTCAAGGATAGGCACCAACTAAAGGTGAAGGAATGGAAAAAAATATTCCAAGCAAATGGTGCCAAAAAGAAAGCAGGTGTTGCTACTTTAATATCAGACAAAATAGACTTCAAAGCAAAAGAAATCAAAAGAGACAAAGAGGGCAATTTATCAAGGAACAATTGACCGTGAAGACTTCACAATCATGAATATATATTCACCAAACTCTGGTGCACCAAACGTTATAAAGACAGTTCTCCAGGATCACAAGGCACAGATTAACCCCACCACACTAATAGTAGGGGACTTCAATACCCCACTAAGTGCTTTGGACAGATCAACAGGACAAAGAATAAACAGAGAGACATCTGAACTGAATGATACAATACAACAAATGGACTTCATAGACATCTATCAAATATTCCACCCAAACACCAGAGAATACAATTTCTACTCAGCATGCCAAGGAACATTCTACAAAATGGGCCATATACTGGGACACAGGGAAAAACTCAACAAATACAAAAAGATTGAAATAATCTCATGCATTCTATCAGACCACAGTGCAATAAAGCTCAATATCAACACCAAGATAGGCCCTACAACCTACAAGAACACATGGAGACTAAACAACACACTCCTGAATAATGAATGGGTCAAGGAAGAAATACAGAAAGAAATAAAAACATTCCTGAAACTGAATGACAATGATAATACAGCACAACAAAACTTATGGGACACTTTAAAAGCAGTCCTAAGAAGAAAGTTTATAGCCCTGAGTGCCTACATCAACAAAACCAGAAAAGGACAAGTGAATGATCTAACACTGCAGCTAAAAATACTTGAGAGGCAACAACAAGTGAACCCTAAATGCATACAACTTCGAATCAATAGAATCTGATGAAAGGGGAAATATCACAACAGACAAGGAAAAGATCCAAACAATCATACGGGAATACTTCAAAAGCCTATACTCAACTAAATTTGAAAACCTAGAAGAAATGGATGAATATTTGAAATCCTGGGACTCGCCAAAGCTCAACCAAGAAAAGATCGACAACTTAAACAGACCAATAGTAAATGAAGAAATTGATGATGTAATAAGAAACCTCCCAGCTAAAAAAAGCCCAGGCCCAGTTGGTTTCATGGCAGAATTCTAAAACATTTCAAACAGACTTACAACCATTATTATTCAAGTTGTTTAGAAAAATACAAACAAAGGGAATTCTCCCAAATTCCTTCTATGAAGCCAGCATCATTCTATTACCAAAAGCAGGTGAAGATACAACGAAAAAGGAGAACTATAGACCCATCTCACTAATGAACACAGATGCCAAAATACTAAATAAAATACCTGCAATTCAAATACAGACCCACATCAAGAAGATCATCCATCATGATCAAGTTGGATTCATACCAGAAATGCAGGGATGGTTCAATATACAAAAATCAATAAATATCATCAGACATATAAAGCCTTGACAAAATCCAGCATCCCTTCATGCTTAAAGTCCTAGAGGGAATTGGATTGGAGGGACCATTCCTTAATGTAATCAAAGCCACATACAGGAAATCCACAGCTAATATCATCCTAAATGGGGAAACAACAGAAGCATTCCCTTTAAAGGTAGGAACTTGGCAAGGCTGCCCCCTGTCACCACTCCTCTTTAATATAGTGCTTGAAACACTTGCTAGGGCAATAGGGCAAGAAAAGGAAATTAAAGGAGTTCTAATTGCAAAAGAGGAAGTCAAACTATCCATTTTTGCTGATGATATGATCGTTTACTTAAGGGATGCTAAAAACTCCACCAAAAAAACTACAAATGATTAAGAGCTTCAGTAAAGTGGCAGGATACAAAATTAATCAAGGTTAATTTTTGTTAAAATTTGTTCTTTACACCAACAACAAGCAACTGAAGAAGGAATTCAAAGAGACATTTCCACTCACAATAGCCTCAAAAACAATAAAATACCTAGGAACAAATCTAACTAAAGACACCAAAGATCTCTACAACAAAAATTTTAAACCCCTGAAGAAGGAAATTGAAGAAGACATCAGAAGATGGACAAACCTCCCATGCCCATGGATTGGGAAAATTAATATAGTAAAAATGTCCATTCTACCCAAACTTTTGTACAGGTTTAATGCAATTCCAATTAAAATCCCTGAGAGTTTCTTCACAGGCTTGGGGAACAAAAATTCCTTAATTTCATTTGGAAAAACAAAAGACCCCAAATAGCCAAAGCAACCCTGAGCAAAAAGCGATACAGGGGGGATCTCTATAGATACCAGACTTCAAACTATAAAAGGGCTATAGTCCATATAAAACAGCCTTTGGTATGCAAAAAACAGACCTGTTGACCAATGGAAAAAAACGTGAAGATCAAACTCTGAGCAGACTATACCATTTCAGCCCCTCAATTTGACAGGGGGCCAAAAGGACACAATGGACCGATTTGACGTTAGAAATGGAGAACAGGGCACTTTTCAGCCAATGTGGCCGGCAGCGACTAGTTAGCATGAAGTGATGTTTGGGACCAAAAAAAATGTACTGTACTGGGATCACCACCTGTAAGATAAAATAAAGCTTTCCTCTCTCTCTCTCTCAATCCCCCCCCCCCAAAAAAAAAATTTCTGGGCTGGAGAGATGGCCTAAGGTTAAGAGTGCCGCGCTCTTGCAGAAATGAGGAACAATTGAATCCGGTCAGTCATATTCCCCAGCAACCACATGGCGGCCCGAGAGCCTGTGTCTGAAATACCCAAGAATCCCAGAGAACCTCCAGTTCCAGGGAGAAGCAACACCCTGCTTCTGACCTCGCCGACATCCGTCACGCACAGACGTGCATGAGCAGACATTAGCATTCATACCA
>VZQC01013506.1:759528-856745 GCA_009823505.1 Rhizomys pruinosus
AAAAGAATCAGCAGGTCAAATACTGGGTCTTTGTCTTGGTAATGTAACTTCTGTTACATTTTTGTGGGTTTTTTCTTTTGTAGTGAGTAGTGCTGTTGTTTGATGCTGTTTTTATGTAGTTGCTTTAAAAGTTAGTCATACTTTGAGAAAATTTACAGCAAGCAGAGAGTTAAACATACTATAATGATGATGTCTAGAAAACATTGATGTTAGCAAATGATAATAAAAACAGAACAAGCAAAGAAAATTTCAAAAGAAAAACTTCAAAATATATCTGTTCATATATTCAAATATTTTGTTTTTAATTTTTTAAATTTATCTATTTTTTTATGTGTATGAATGTACTGTCTGTATGCAGGTTTGTGCACCCATGTCGTGCAATGCCACGGAGGTCAGAAGAGGGCATCAGATTCCCCTGGAACTGGAGTTAAAGACAGTTCTCAGCCACCATGTGAGTGCTAGGGATTGAACCCAGGTCCTCTGCAAGAGCAGTCGGTGCTCCCAACCGCTAGGCCATCTCTCCAGCCCCTCAAATATTTTGATACAAATTAATAATAATATTATAAACCATAAACTCTATAAATCATAACTACAGTCATCCTGGATTATATAAGTATGTGCTCCTACACTCTCCACTATAGATAGCATCGAAGGTGTGTTTGGCATGTACTTCAGGCATTGCTCAAGTTGGTACTATCACACTCTCCATCTTGCTATTAGGAAATTGGAGTATAACAGGCTTAAATGCTTAAAGGCACAAAGCTAATGGGTGGCCAGAGGTTATGTGAACTCGATACCTTTATTTACTATACTATTTTCCCTTTCACAACAAAAGCTGACGCCCTGTCAGGGTAGGCCAGAAATACAAAAAGCTAGACTATACTTAGCTGGTATGGGAGATACCATGATCACAAAGGTGTTCCCAGGGTGAGGCACATCCACAGTGATCTGGATATGCTGACCCTGCAATTACCCCAAATGTAGGAAACTTGACTGTGCATTTATAGTAGTGGGGGACAACATTCATGTTCTCTCCTTAATAGAAAAGGAGAGGGATAAAGGCGAGAAGAGGGAAGGGACAGAGGGAGGGGAAAAAGACAGAGACAGAGATTGAGAGACAGATTAAGAGAGACATTGAGAGAGAGAGAGAACCAAAAGAGAAAGAAATCAAAAAAGAAAGATAAGTATGTAGATAAATGATAGAAGAAAGATGATAGATAGATAGATGATAGAAAGGGAAAGGAAAACAGAAGGGAAGGAAAGAGAAAAGAAGAGAAAAAAGCAAGTTATCCTAAGGGTAACTGGAATTTCCAATGGGTGTAGGAGACCATAGTTGCTCACAGTGACTCCTAGTATCTAGAATTTACCAGAAAGTTATTGGTAAAATCTGCCCACCATTGATACTGAAAGAAAAACATGCTGACAAGTCACTTCCTGTCTAGCCGAGCACAGGCTGTAGTAACTAGTTCCCACTATGAAGACGACTTTTGAAGTTAAAGAAATTCCATGTTGCGCTCTTTCAGGAGGAGTCAGGATAAGACTGGTAAAGTGAAACACCCAGAAGAAAGTGTGTTCTCAAAAACCGGAAGTTAGTGCAAGGAAAAAGAAGACCCTATCCAGGCAGAGAAGGGACGGAACTAGCGCAAAGCATTCATCTCAAGAAATCAGCAAAGTGCTTCTGTTGATGGAGGTTTGACTTTTGTTTTCCTTTTTTTTTTTTTTAATTTACTCTATGTGGTTATCTAAAAGGGGAGCCAGCAGACTGTAACTCACGTGACAAATTAGGCCCCACTTTTGCTGTCTATAAGATTTTCTTGGGACATAGACATACCAACTCGCCTATGAACTATGTACTGTCTTTAAGACTGTGCTGAAATGTTGTGGTTGAGAAACTGCAATAGGAGTGCACATCCTGTAAGACTGAAAACATTACTATTTGATTCTAGATATAAAAAGTTTTCCTGAACTCTAAAATATATTTCATAAATCTGCATTAAGGATTTAAAATTTTGAAGTGATAAAACCAGGTTTCATATGCATTTGAAAACCCTTATACACTTAGATTTATGGGTGTTCAAAACCACTTGAGAAAGAAAAAAAAAAGTAAATCAGAGAATTTGATTGGACCATGATCTTAATCTTGTAAGCATGGTTACTTCATAGAAGGAATTTTGATAACCAGAAATTACTTTTGTAAATACTCTAACTTAGAAAACACTGTTGCACAAGAATATTCCAAAGCTCAAAGTGATTGGGACATAGTTTTCCTTTCACATATTTGATCTTGTACTTTTGATTTCACATTTTCCTCCTTTCAAATAGAGTGTTTGTATTATGATCCTATAATCTATGAATTAGTGAGGACTTGCTCTGTACCCAAAATAATCTTTTTCATATTAACAATAAATACTTGTTCTTGATAATCTTTCTTCTCTCTTTTTCCATAGAATATAAACTTTGACTTTAGCTGAGCATTTCATATACAACATTTTAATCCTTTTTATTCCCCCTTCCCACTTGGCACTTTCCCATAACCCCCCACCCCCATTCTGTCATTTATATTAAGGTCTATTGAGTCAAATTAGTGTTCCCTGATGTTCCTTGGTGCAAGTTCATCCAATGGGGTCTAATCAGCCTATCTAGAGTCACTCCCTTAAAGAATATCAGCTCTTTGTCACCATGTAGTAAACAGCCCAATAGTACTTCAGCTAAGACTGGGGCCTGCTGCCCTTTTCCACAGTTCTGTGCTGGCATTTTGTCTGATGAGTTTGCATGGGTCTTGTGTATGCTGTCACCATTGCTCTAAGTTCATATGAGCAAGGTCCCAGGAGTCTGTAAGATCCTGTTTCCATGTGGTCATGTACCTCCTGTCCTGGTTCTTTCAATCTTTCCACAATGATGCCTGAGCCCTAACAGTTTCTAGTTCCACCAATCTGCCAGACACAGTTATAGACACACCCTTGATGGACTTAGACTGTCCCAGTCAGATATAATCATGAGAGATCGGGAAGGTAGATGGCATGCTTTCATTGGTCCTGCAACTTTACTATAGGTTCCTAGATCTCCAACTGCAGCCTTGGCTCAAGATTTCTTTACCATCATGGAAGTTCCCTGCAATTGCTCATGTGTTAAAGACTTGGTCCCCAGTAATGTGCAATTGGGAGATGGTGGAACCTTTAAGAGGCTGGGCCTAGTCTACTTGAAATTCTTCGGGTTATTGAGAGCATTCTCAAAGGGAGTGGACCATGACCACCTCCTCTTTTCCTGTCTTTTATATCTCATCCGTAAGGTGAGCAATTCTGTTCCACCACACACTTTCACCATGATGGATAACTATAGATCCGACATAATTAGGCTAACTGGTCATGGACTGAAACCTCTCCTCTTTTTAAGCCAATTATCTCAAGGCTCTGTTACAGTAAGAGAAAACTTTCTGACATAGTTTCCAAATCTGTTGTATCATCCTCCAAACACTTATTGGATGTCTTTTCAGTCCTCCAGCTGATTCTTTAAGCCCCAACATAAGCAGAACTAAATTCCTTTCTATTTAAACTAGCTAAAATGGTCTCTTTTCTCTGCAAGTGAAACCTAGAAAATTCAAAATCTGGAATTTAGAAGTGCTTTTCTTTCTTTTTTTTTTTTTTCAGGTCAGTTCTTTGAGCAGCCGTTTCTGTTGTTGTTGTTTCCAATGAATCACTCCCAACTGCTTTGGACAAAAGCTCAAGGGGCCATGCACAAGAAATACTTGCAACTAGGTAATTGGCGATTAGCATCCACAGATAGGGGATACATTCGTCTTTGTTTTCTGGAACTTGTTACTTCACTCAGCATATGTCCTCTTAGCTCCAGCCATTTTCCTTTCAAAGCTCATGATGTCATCTTTCTTACTGCTGCATAGAACTCCATTGTGTAGATTGTACCACATTTTCTCTCTACCCACTCATCAGTTGAGGGGCATTGGGTTGGGTCCAGCTTCTCTTGCTATTGTGAAGAGAGCTGAAATAAACGTGGCCGTGGCAGTACCTCTGCGGTGGGGTGAGTCTTGAGGGTACATGCCTAGGAGTGGTATGGCTGGGTCAGGTGGTGAAGTTCATTCCAGTCTTCCAGGTTCTCCACACTGCTTCCATAGTGGCTGGCGCTAGTTTACATTCCCACCAGCAGTGGTGAGTGTTCCCCTTTCCCCACAACCTCTCCAGCACTTGGTATCATTTGTTTCTTTGATCCTAGCCAGTCTTATTGGAGTAATATATATCTTAAAGTGGTTTTGATTTGCACTTCCTTAGTGATTAGTGATGTTGAACACTTCTTAAGGTAGTTTCTCAGCCATCTCTAATTCCTCACTTGTGAAGTCTCTGATCAGCTCTTTGCTCCATCAGAGTGGGTCATTTGTTTTCTTTTCTTTGTTTTTTGAGTAGTTTATATTTCTGGAAATCAAATGCTTTTCTCAGATGTTTTCTGCAGTTAAGGTTTCCTCCACTCTGTGGGATTTCTCTTCACTTCCTTGATTGTTTTTTGATGTACAGAAGCTTTTGAATTTAATGAGGTCCCCATTTGTCAATTGTGGACCTTAATTCTTTGCCCACAGCTGCTGTCTGATTTAGGAAGTCTTTCCTACGCCTATGTCTTGTATTCTGCTGCCAACTTTTTCTTCTATCACCTTCAGAGTTTGGGGCTTCAAGTTGAGGTCTTTAATCCATCTGGAGTTGACTTTTGTACAGGGTGAGAGGTAGGGTTTAAATTTCATTTTTCTACAAGTGTGTGATCCAATTTTGCCAACACCACTTGCTGAAGATGCTGTCTTTTCTCCATTGTGTCTTCTTGGCCCCCTTGTCAAAATATGAGATGGCTGAAATGGTATTGCTCAGGTTTGGATCTTCGGTTTTTTCCATTGGTCAACAGGTTGTTTTTGTGCCAGTACCAGGCTGTTTTATGACTATAACCCTGTAGTATAGTTTGAAGTCTGTTGGAGAGATCCTCCCCTGTGTAGCTCTTTTTGCTCAGGGCTGTTTTGGCTATTCTGGGTCTTTTTTATCCAAATGAATTTAAGGAACTTTTTTCTCCCAAGCCTGTGAAGAAACTCTATATTGGGATTTTGTTAAATCTATACGAGAGTTTGGGTAGAAAGGACATTTTCACAATTGTGAATTTTCCCAATCCATGAGATGGAAGTTTTTCCATCTTCTGATGTCCTTCTTCAATTTCTTTCTTCAAAGGTTTTAAAATTTTTGTTGTAGAGATCTTTGGTGTCTTTGGTTAGGTTTGTTCCTAGGATTTTATTGTTTTTAGAGGTTATTGAGAGTGGGAAGTCTTTTTGAAGTCTTTTTCTCCAGTTGCTTGTCTTGGTGTAAAGAAAGACCATTTGATTTTAAAGGTTAATTTGTATCCTGCCATTTGCTGAAGCTGCTAACCATTTCTAGGAGTTTTCTGTGGAGATTTTAGCATCCCTTAAGTAAACAATCATATCATCAGAAAATAGGATAGCTTGACTTCCTCTATTTCCAATTAGTACTGCCTTTAATTTCCTTTTCTTTGCCTTATTGCTCTAGCAAGTATTTCAAGCACTATATTGAAGAGGAGTGGTGACAGGGGGCAGCCCTTGCGGATTCCTACCTTTAAAGGGAATGTTTCTTGTCATTTCCCATGTAGGATGATATTGGCTGTGGGTTTCCTGTATATGGTTTTGATTACATTGAGGAATGATCCCTCCAATCCAATTCCTTCTAGGACTTTAAGCATGAAGGGATGCTGGATTTTTGTGCAAAGGCTTTTTCTGATTCAATTGAGATGATGGTGTGGTTTTTGTCTTTCATTCCATTTTTGTGTTTGATGATGTTTATTGAATTTTTGTATGTTGACCATCCCTGCATCTCTGGTATGAATCCCAACTTGGTCATGATGGATGAATCTTCTTGATGTGGGTCTGTATGCGATTTGCCAGTATCCTGTTTAGAATTTTGGTGTCTGTGTTCATATAGGGAGATGGGTCTATAAATTCTCCTTTTTTAGTTGGATCTTTGGCCTGGTTTTGGTAATAGAGTGAGTGATGCTGGCTTCATAGAAGGAATTTGGGAGAATTCCCTCTGATTGTATCCTTCTAAACAGTTTCAGTAATAATGGTTGTAGGTCTTTTTGAAAATGTTATTTATAGAATTCTTCTGTGAAACCATGTGGGTCATGGGCATTTTTTTTCGGTTGGGAGGCTTTCTTTATTACATCTTCAATTTTATCATGTACTATGGGTCTGTCTTAAGCTGTGGATCTCCTCTTTGTTGAGCTTTGTGATTCCCAGTATTTCAGGATATTCATCCATTTCTTCTAGGTTTTCAATACTGGTAGAGTATAGGTGGTTTGAAATATTCCTGTATGATTTTCTGGATCTTTTCCTTGTCTTGTCGATGTTATTTCCCTTTTCATCACGGATTGTACTGATTGGAGTTGTTCCTTCGCTTTCTTTTGGTTAACGGGCTAGGGGTCTGTCTATCTTGTTTATTCTTTCAAAGAACCAACTTTTGGATTACAACCGATTTTTTTTGTATTGTTTCCTTATTTTCTTTCATTGTTTCTGCTCTGATTTTTGTTATTGTTGTCCTGTCGTTGCATTAGGGTTCATCGTTTTGGTTTTTTGTTTTTGCCTCTTTAAGTGCTTTTATTCTAGTGTTAGATCATTCACTTGTCGCTCTCTTCTGTTTTTCTAATGTAGGCACCTCAGGGCTATAAACTTCCCTCATTAGACTGTTTTAAGGTATCCATTAGGTTTGTTGTTCTGTATTGTCATTGTCATTAAGTTCCAGGAATGCTTTTATTTCTTTCTTTATCTTTTCCTTGACACATTCATTATTCAAGAGTGTGTTGTTTAGGTCTCCATGTGTTTCTTGTAGGCAGTCAGAGCGGTATCCTGGTGTTGATGTTGACTCTTATTTGCACTGTGGTCTGATAGAGATGCATGAAATTTATTTCAATCTTTTTGTATTTGTGGAGGTTTCTTCTGTGTCCAGTATGTGGTCGATTTTGGGAATGTTTCGCTGGGGGTGTGAGTACAAAAGTGTATTTCTGGTATTAGGTGGAATATTCGGTAGAGGTCTATGAGGTCCATTTGGTGTATCATATTGTTCAGTTCAGAAGTGTCTCTCTGTTTGTTCTTTGTACCTGTTGACCTATCACAAAAGGACTCAGTGGGGTATTGAAATCCCCTAGCTATGAGTGTACTGGGGTTAGTGTGTGGAGTTGTGGTCCTGGAGATTTGTCTTTAATAAAGTTTAGTGCCATCCAGAGTTGGGGCATATATATTCCATAATTGTAATATTTCTTGTTTGAATTGTTCCTTTGATATAAATGTAATGGCCTTCTTTGTCTCTTCTGATTTCTTTTACTTTGAAGGGTCTATTTTGTCTGATATTAAAATAGCCACACCTGCTTTCTTTTTGGTACCATTTTCTTGGAATATTTTTTCCATCCTTTCACTTTCAGGTGGTGCCTGTCCTTCAAGGTAACATGTGTTTCTTGTGGACAGCATATCGATGGATTTGTTTCCTAATCCAATCTCCCAATCTATGTCTTTTGATTGGGGAATTTAGTCCATTAATATTTAAGGTTATGACTGATAGGTTTGTGTTGCTTCCTTTTGCTTTATTATCCATTTGTGGTTTGGGTTTAGGTTTCTACTTCTGCAGTTATGCTTTTATTGATTTCTCTTTCTAGGTGCCTAGGGTTGGTTGCTCCTTTCTTCTGTCCTTTGAATTGCTTCCAGTATTCTCTGAAGGGTTGGTTTTCCAGACATGTATTCTTTCAACTTGTTTATGTCATGGAAGTTTTTTTTCTCTCCTTCAACTATAATTGACATTTTTGCTGGGTATAGTAACCTCGGTTGGCATCTATTGTCCTTTAACACTGGGAATGCTTTGCTCCAGGTTCTTCTTGCTTTCATAGTTTGCATTGAGAAGTCAGTTGTAATTCTGATAGGTTTCCCCTTATAGGTCACTTGTCGTTTTTCTCTTGTGGCTTTAAGGATTTTGTCTTTGTTTTGGCTGTCTAGCATTTCAACTATGATGCAGCATGGAGAATTTCTTTTCTGATCTTGTCTGTTTGGAGTTCTATGTCTGCCTTGTATTTGTATTGGTTTGTCTTTTTTTAGTTTGGGGAAGTTTTCATCTATTATTCTGTTGAAGATCTGATCAATACCATTCTCTTGGGATTCTTCTCCTTCCTCTATTCCTATGATGCATAGGTTTGATCTTTTTATAGTGTCCCACAGTTCCTGGTTTTTCCAATTTTGTTTATTTTTAAATTTTTCTTAATCTTTCCTTGAGATTTTTAGTTCTTATGTGTTATCTTCCAGGTCTGATATTCTTTGTTCTGCTTCCTCCATTCTGCTTCTGAGGCTTTTTCCATTCCTTTCCTCTTGATTGGATGAGTGTTTGATTTCCTTTTTCATTTACTCTTCTGATTTCTTTAGTATTTCTACTTCTTTTTGGAGCTTCTCAATCTCTTCTTGTAGCTCTTTGCTTTGCTGGTTGGTTTCCTTAACTTGTTCAGCATGGGATCTTTTCAGTGTTTCTACTTCCTTTTGGAGTTTGTCATTCTCTCTCTCTATGTCCTTCTTGAGTTCTTCGTTCTCTTTTCTTAGTTTTTTGATTTGCTCTTTATAATCTAGTGGTTCTTTAAATATATTCCCAATTGTGTTTCTGATATCTGTTTCCTGGGGCATCCCCAGGGGAATCCCACTGTAGGAATCTTCCATAGGGTTGGTAGAGTTTGGCGCGGGATTATCCTGCCCCTTTCCAGTGTTGTCTCTTCTTCGTTTTCCTGGCATATGGGCTTCTCCTTGCCTGTATTCCAATGTGAGTCCTAAATGCCTCTTCACTGTGTTGAAGGCTTGCTTTGCTTGCCCACTTCAGATGCCTTCATAATCCCAGTTGGCAGGGGTGGGGAGGTGGTGGTGGTGGTGGTGTGTGCTCTTTAGCCTGCACCCTGGTACCTGCACTTCTGCTGGTCTCAGGAGATCTCAGATCTCAAGACTCACACAACCCTACCTTTAATACCAACTGGGAGGATAACTCCACCCCCACAGCCACAAAAGCCAATTAAGCCAAAAATAACTGGATTAACGGATTAACTAGGTGAAGTCAATCAACAATCAGCCTTGATGAAGCACCCAGTTCCTACCTACCTTCCTGTGCTTCAGCTGGTCTCAGGAGATCTCTGTGATGTGCTTTTCTAAAAGATATCATCAGGTTCTGTGGGCCAGACAGGAGAGGGCAATGAACATGTTATCCACTGGTAAACTAACAAGAGTTACAGCTCTTCTAACCCTCAATACAATTATGCCTGAAGAAAGAAACCACCTGACTCTTACCATTCATTTTAAAGCCAAGAATAGACTAGAATTCTGAGAATATTCCTTCAGATGTCTCTGGGAACTGTGCTCTTGAGGCAGCCTCCACTCACTCTTTTATTAAACTGGTATCTCTGCATGAATTGGGGAGCATCTTATCAGAGCATCTTGCTCTTTGATCCCTAGGCCTAGAATATCACACACACAATTTCTATTTCAGACAGACTTCTCAATTCTTCTGTTTTCAATGAGAAAAATATGCTGCTTTCAGCACTTTGATCTGTTAACCATCCACACCCATATGCACTCACTATCTTGGGTGGATAACAAGTTGGGATCTTGAGGAATTAAGGTCAGATGCCCAGGTCACAAGAGGAGTTCACTGAGGTTGTTTACATTATGGCATATTGGCTACAAGATCAGGTGAAAATCTTAAATCCAGATTATGTCCATATTGTACATGTCATTCCTATATAAAATATCTTAGAAAAGTGGTTATGTGTTCATATCTATAGACTAGATCACTGAAAAAAATTCTATGATACATCTAGACTTAGCCAGGCTACAAGGGGAGATGGTGAAATACATATATATGTGCTAAGGAAGGGACAGAAAATGAAAACCATACAAGGAAACCTATTTATATTTTTTATTGATGTTTTGTGTATTTCATACATCATTTTTCAATTCAGTTCAGGCATATTCCCCTTTCTCTTTCTCCCACCCACCCCACCCTATCCCAGATTATGTATTCTGCCATAACTGTCCTTCATCAGAAACCTATATTTATTCATCTAATAATTTGGTGCCTTATTTGGTGCCTTACTAGGTTAGACCAAGTCAATTCTACCTGTGCCTCTGCATCAAAGCAATTAGAGGTTGCACTGAAGCAGAGCTATAACTTCGACTATCCACAGATACCTCTCCAAAGTATTTTGGGTTAAACAATGAGAAATGATTCATCAGCCTAAGTCACATTGAGGGTGTTTCCTTGCCATACCACTCCCTTATTTTAGGGCTGTGTAAAGACAAACCTATGTTAGTTCTCCTTGAATCTCAGAAGAGTTGAAGTTGGATTTCTGAGTAATTCTGTAACTCTTAAACTCTTAAGACTATGGAGATATTTTTTTTCTTTCTTTTGGATTTTTGAGACAGGGTCTCTCTTTTAGTCCCAGCTGGCCTGGAGCTTGCTATGTAGAACTCATAGAGATTTGCCTGGCTCTGCCTCCCGAGTGCTGGGATTAGAGGTGTGTGCCCCCATGCCCAGCTATGGAGATTCTTAGAGATGGGATAAATTCATTTTACGGGGCGAGATAGGTATGAACCTTTTGGTTTTGGAGACAGAATGTGACAGCTTGGAATGTGAAATATACTTCCCCTAAAGCTTATGTGTTCTGGGCCTGGTATCCAGCAGGTAGCATTAATTTCAGACATTCTGGAAACTTTAGAAAGGGGTGCCTATCTGAAGGAACTAGGGCATTGGGTGTATGTACTTGGGGCTAGGTCTTGGCTCTGCCTCTTTTCTGTCTGCCATGAGGTGAGTAGGTTTGCTTTACCACAAGCTCCCACTGTGATATTCAACCTCCCTTCAGTCTCACAGCAGTGGAAACAGCTAGACATGGGCTCTGTGAAATTATGAACCAAAACAAATGTCTCCTTTTATGATGTTTTTATACAGCCAGTCATCAAAGAGATGAGAAGGGTTCATGCGCTTCAGATGAGGAACTGGGGAAATTACAGTGCTTCCCTGTCCATGGAGGTATTTTGGGGTAGGGAAATTCTACTTTAATCTAGTGTTCCTATTCCACTACTGAAATGTGTGTTGTGGTGTATGTATGTGTGTGTGTGTGTGTGTGTGTGTGTGTGTGTGTGTTGGTCATGAGAGGATAACTTGCCTGTCTGCCTAGATCACATGCCAACATGTGGCCGCATAGGACCTAATGATGATAACTCTGTATAACCCTAAGGTTGTGATCTTTGAATTGTATTCAGTCTTGAGACAGGGTTTTGAGATCATACATCTTTTTGGTTTGTTAAATTACATTTTCAATGGCTTTTTTAAAAAAATATTTTTTATTTTACTTTTTTGGTACAATGGTTCCAAATCAAACCCAGTCTCCCCCATGCCCCAAACCCCTATCAGAGCTCATACATTACAACGTACAAGATAAGCCCTATCCAGTCAAGCTCCCAGATGTCCTTCTGTGCAAATAGATCCACTGGAGTCTAGTCAGCATACCTAGAAAGCTTAGGTAAGGCATATTCTTTCTCATCAGCAGTAATCAGTCTCTTGTAGTTATCAGTTCACAGCCAGTCCTCCACCCATTTCTCTTTCTCCACTCTGAGACCTTGTCTGAGTTGGCATGGGTCCCATGCCTGATACCAACATTGCCACAAGTTCACATGAGAAAGCTTCCAGTTGACTTTAAGTCACTGCTTCTCTACATTCATGTACCAGCCCTGTCTCTTACAATCGTTCTGCATCATCGCCTGCCACGATCCCTGAGCTGTGTGGCGGGGAGGGGAGGAGAGATTTAATATAGAGGCCCCATCCAGGGATACGCACTATGGAGGCTCCCATTCTTTGAAGCTTGGCAACTTGTGGCCTTCTGTTTGCATCACACTCTATTGTGAGAACTGAGGGGTGCATTTGTTTTCTCTCTGCCCCTCATTACAAGTGTAGAGGTTCAGCTGTAGATATGTTTCCTAGGAATGGGCATCTTTCAGATGATATATGTTCTATGTCTGACCTGTTGTGGGATTCTTCAGTGTCCCCCATCTGTGTCAAAAAGTAGTTTCTTGATGAGTGTCATATGGTATGCTTGTCTGTAAATATAAGATTACATATTTAAAAAAATTTTTTTTATTAATTTTATCCATTTCTGTATGTGTATGTGTATGCCTGCATGCAAGTCTGTGCACTCGTGTCGTGCAATGCCGCGGAGGTCAGAAGAGGGCGTCGGATTCCCCTGGAACTGGAGTTCTTCTGGAATTGGAGTTTCAGACGGTTCTCGGCCGCCCTGTGGGTGCCGGGGATCTAACTCGGGTCCTCTGTAAGAGCGGTCAGCGCTCCTAACCGGTAGGCAATCTCTCCAGCCCCATAAGATTACATATTTAGCACATGATAAGAAATTTCATTTGTCTAGAGATATGACACCAATAGGCTTTTCTCTAGGCTCTATGTCCTCTCCAGCCCTGTGTATTTGGCTGAGTTTACAGTGGCTCTCATGAGTTCACTCCTACTGAGAGAGCTTCAGGTCCAATTACATATCTGTTAACTATCCCCCAGATAACAGATGCCAATACTGCACCAATAGAGGTAGTTTCCTGTGCAACTCATTATGGTTGTTAGGCTTTAGGGCTGGGTTGTACAATTGATTAATTTTCTTCCTTAGCAGTGTGCACATTATCTAGCATTATGAGAAGGCTTTCAGGTCAGTTCCTGCTCCATTACTCTAGGTCCTATCCATGAAGCATGTCCTGTCCTGAGCAGTAGGGTCTTACTTTCTATTTTTGGTAGATAATCAAGTGCTTTTGCCATAGCCTGAACTATATTGAGAATTTGTTGGCTCACTCTCACCAACCATTCAAAGGGAGGTGTCTTCTGCCTTGCACTGCGTTTCCTACCACATAGCCCCAAGGTTGCACCACCCATGCATGCACTAATGTTCAGCCAGTGTATGTGAATTTCTCTTGGGATCTTGGGGACATCACATTACACTCTGGATTCCCTATCCACCTAAGGTCCAATCATCTCTGTTCTTTCTTTTTCCTTTCCCACCTTCTTCCTCTTTCCCCAGCCTCCAGCCCCCAGCTCCCCCATCATCCCCACCCTCCTCATTTTCTGACCTCCCCCTCCCATCCTGTCCCTATTATGTCCCCCTCCTCCCCTTCCAACCCAACACCCCCCACTTTCCCCACCCCCTCCTAGTAACATCCATTCCTTATGGTTCCCCTCTTTTGGGTTCTTTCTTTTCCTTTACCTCCATGCATCCTTTCCAATTTCTTGGCTGCTGTTGTTACATCAAGATATATATTCACATAAGGGGGATTGGTGTTACAATCCACAAATGAGGAAGAACATACGTCACTTGGTTTTCTGCCTTTGTGTGACTTCACTTAGAATAACGCTCTGTAGTTCCATCAATTTACCTGTGAATTTCACCTTTTGTTACTGCTACTGAGTAGTATTCTATGTGTATATGTACCACATTTTCATTATCTATTCATCAATTGTGGGACATTTAGGTTGATTCCATTTCTTCGCTATTGTGAAGAGAACAGCAACAAACATGGCTATACAGGTATCTTTACAGTATGATGAGTCCTTTGACTATATGGCAAGGAATGGTAAGTTGATTTTTAGTTTTCTGAGAGCTCCCCACACAGCCTTCCATAGTGGCTGCACTAGTTTGCATTCCCTCCAGCAGTGAATGAGTGTTCCTTTCTCCACATCCTTGCCAGCATCTGATGTCCTTCATTCTCTTGATCTTACCTAGTTTGATTGGGGTATGATGGAATCTTAAAGTGGTTTTTAATCTTCCTTTCTCAAATTTCTAAGGATGTTGAGCAGTTTTTAAGGTGTTTCTTAGCCCTTTTTATTTCTTCTTTTGAGAACTCTCTGCTCAGATATATAGCCCATCTTTTTATTGGGTCGTTTATTTTCTTCCTGCTTTTTTTTTTAGTTCTTTGTATATTCTGGATATTAATCCTCTGATAGATGTGTATCTGGTAAAGATTTTCTTCCACTATGTGTTACTTCCTTGGTTGCTTCTTTTGCTGTACAGAAGCTTTGTAGCTTAATGAGGTCCCAGTTATTGATGTTGACCTTTAATGCCCAAGCAGCTGATGTCTGATTAAGAAAGTCCTTTCCTACCCCTACATCTTGGAAGGACTGTCAATGTGTTCTTCTAGTAGTTTCAGAGGTTTTGGTTTTATATTGAGGTTTGATCCACTTGAAGTTCACTTTTGTGCAGGGAGAAAGATTGGGATAGAATTTCATTCTTCTACAGGTTGGAGATACAGTTCTCCCAGCATCATTTATTGAGGATGCTGTCTTTCCCCCATTGTGTGTTCCTGGTACCTTTGTCAAATATCAGGTGGCCAACATCGTACGTATTCATGTTTGGATCTTCTATTCCATTGATCTATGTGTCTGTTTTTGTGCCACTATCATGATGTTTTTATAACTACAGCTCTGTAATATAATCTGAGTTCTGCTATGGTAATTCCCCCTGCACTGTTCTTTTTGCTTAAGATTGCTTTAGCTATCCAGCATCTTTTGTGGTTCCATATGATTTTTTGGATGATTTTTTTTCTAGCCCTGTGAAGAGTATTGTGGGTATATTGATTGGCATTGCATTGAATCTGTATACTGTTTTTGATAAGATGGTAATTTTTACAATATTGATTCTACCAATCCAAGAGCATGGCTGACTTTTTTTCCATCTCCTAGTGTCTTCCTCTATCTCTTTCTTTAAAGATTTGAAATTTTCATTGTGAAGATCTTTAATGTTTTTGGTTAGGCTTATTCCTAAGTATTTTTTTTTAAGTTAATGTGAATGGGAGGTTTTCCTTGTATGCTTTTTCTTCTTGTTGTTGTTGGTATATAGAAACACTGCTGTTTGTAGGTAAATTTTGTAACCTGCCACTTTACTGAAATTATTCATCATTTCTAGTAGTTTTCTGGTCGAATTTTTTGGATCTCTTATGTATAATATATCATTTGCAAGTAGAGATAATGTGACCTCTTTTTTTCCAATTAGTACTCCTTTAATTCCCTTCTTTTGTCTTATTACATTTTCAAGAATTTCAAGAACTATATTGAAAAGGAGTAGAGATAGACAGCAACCCTGTCTGGTTCCTGATTTTAATGGGAATGCTTCCAGTTTTTCTGCATTTAGAATGATGTTGGCTGTGGGCTTGTCATATATAGCTTTAATGATATGGAGGTATGCTCCCACCAGACAGTTCCTTTTAGGACTTTCAACATGAATGCATGTTGTATTTTGTCAAAGGCCTTTTCTACATCTATTGATATGACCATGTCTTTTTGTCTTCAAGTCCATTTGTATGTTTTATGACATTTATTAACTTATGTATATCTTGCAACTCTTGATCATGGTGGATGATCTTTTTGATGTGTTTCTGTATGAGGTTTGTGAGTATTTTGTTGAGTATCTTTGCATCTATGTTCACTAAGGATATGGGCCTATAGTTTTCTTTCTTTGTTGTATCCTTACCTGGTTTTGGTATTAGAATAATGCTGGCTTCATAGAAGGAGTTAGGAGTTGCTCCTCTCTTTCTATGTTTTTGAATAGTTTGATAAGTATTGGTTGTAGGTCTTCTTTGAATGTCTAGTAGAATTTGCTGTGAAGCCATTTGGGCATGAGTGTTTTTTGTTTTTTTTTTTGTAGGGAGGGTTTGTATTACTGTTTAAATTTCTTCATTTGTTATGCATCTGTTTAAGCTGTTGACCTCTTTTTGGTTTAACTTTCGTGATGTCAATGATTCTAGAAATTCATCCATTTCCTTTAAGTTTTCAAATTTAATAGAGTATAGATTTTTAAAGTATTCCCTTACAAAATTCTAGATTTTTTTTGGTGTCTATTGTAATGTTTCCTATCTTATCTATGATTTTATTTGGATTTGCTCTTTCTTTGGGTTAGCTGGGCCAAGGGTCTATCTTGTTTAACCTTTCAAAGAATCAGCTTTTAGTCTCATTGATATTTTTTGTATTGTCTTCTTTGTTTCTATTTCATTCATTTCTCCTCTGATTTTTGTCATTTCTTCTCATCTTTTTAGTTTGGGGTTCATTTCTTCTTGCCTTTCCAGAGTCTTGAATTGTGCTGTTAAATCTTTTACATGTTCTCTGATTTTTTTTAAAGGTAGGCACTAAGAGCTATAAATTTCTGTCTAGCAGATTAGGAGCCGAGGAATATGGGGGTTGCTAAGCTATCTGTGCTAGGGTATTTAGCAAGTCTGAGGTAGGAAGACAAACCAGAGGTCTAAGGTGGAAAATTTGGTACCTGCCTGTGTCCAAAGCTGGTAGGATGAGGATGGGAAAGACGAGAGGACCTGTATATAGAGAAAAGCAGGTTCTGATTTACCAGCATTCTAGGAAGGGTAAGACTGTCCAGAAGGTCAGGGGCCAGAAGAGATGGGGCTTGGGGTCACCTGAAGGGAGATTCAGCCACTATACTAGGGTGGTTAGCTAGTCAAGGTGAGGGAGTTAGTCCAGAGAAGGAATTGGTGCCTGCAGAGAGCCTAGTCTGGGTGAGAACCAAGAACATACATCTTGAATATGGAATCTCTGAGAAAAAGACATTCAGAGATACTGGGCATAGAAATAGGCCATTTATGACTGGACTATTAGATATTTTCCAATAGCTGTTCTTCTATTTTCTTATCATCTATATGAGTAGAACCTATGATTTTATATCTGGACATAACAACACTCCAAATAAAGACAATTTATGAGCCTTCCAAATAGCTTAAGATCTGATGTCAGTTACTTTCTGAAAATCAGACGATGTCTTGAAATATCAAAAGGCAAGGTCTGGAGGTCTTTGGGATGTTCGTGGTGGCTTCTTGATCCAGGATGCTTTCTTGATCATGGTAGAAGCAAAGTCGTTCTGTAGTTATAGCTTCCCAATTGGACCAGCAGCTTCCTGAAAATAAAGAGGCAGTAAATCCTATAGGTATCTCAGGTTTCTGATGGAACTCACATTTGTTTATGGCAAGCTCAATCTATAACATATGTCATCAGCCTTCCCTATTATTTCATAAGGCCATTGAGACCTGTCCCAAGGAAATCTCTCTTCTATTTAAACTAGCAGAGAAGTTCTGTTTTCTGCAACTGAATATATCAAACACACATTGAAGTGATGTTTTCTCTCCCCCCCCCCTTTTTTTTTGGCCTTTTTGAGACAGGGTGTCCCTTTAGTCTTAGCTGGCCTGCAGCTCTCTCTGTAGACCAGGCTGGCCTTGAACTCATAGAGATCCACCTGCCTCTGCCTCCTGAGCACTGGGATTAAAAGCATGTGCCACAACACCCGGATTTCTCTTCTTTTTTAAAATGGGAGCTTCCATGTTTTAAAAGATATATCTTTATTTTTATTTATACATGTATGTGTGTCTATGTGTATCCAGACAGAGGTCAAAAGAGAGTGTCAGATCCTCTGGTTACTGAGAAGTGAATGAGAGTCTTCTGAAAGAGCAGCAAGTACCCTCAGTTGGCCATCTCTTGAGCCTTGGTACTTCCTTTTTGGGTAAGGCTCTGAGACAGTAGTGAGACTGGTATGCCAACCCCAGTGGGGAAAGGTACTCATCAGTAGCACCTCCCCATGGATATCAAGGCTTCAGAGGTTTAAGAACCTGTAGGCAAAACTCAACATGCTGCTGTCACCAGACCAATAAGTATTTAATGAAAATATTAAAACTATCATATTTATTTTGCCTGAGCACACATTATATTAACCAAGAGAGCTTTATAAAAATCTGCCAACACACTAAGTAGAAATTTAGAATACATGATATAAATGTCTTTGATGTCTTCACTTCAGAGAATTAACCAATGATCACAGAGGCAGTAGTATGGGAGTATCTTAAAATCTTTAGGTAGGATTTGAATAGAGAGTATTGCCAGTATTGTGTGTGTGACATAAAAGAGATTTAAAGAGTTTAAGGTCATAAACATCAAGATGGCAATTAGTCAAGTAATCAATAAGTGAATACACTTAAAATCATTGCTTTCTAACTTCTGCAATGGTTTGAATGTATTCATTTCAAAGATACTTCTATGGAACTGGATGTATGGTTGAGGTAGTTTTATAGCTGACTTAATAGAAAATTTCTGAAGATTGCAAGGAAACATACAATGCACTTTCTATTTCCTTGGATGTTGTGAGGAAATCTGGTGATTGGGCTAGTGAGTTGGCATTGGTCACTTCATAGACCTCTATTTTCTACCTCATTGCTAGGGCAAAGCCTTTCAAGTAAATGCTTGAAAGAGAATTTGACGCCCCCTTCTGACCTCCGCAGCATTGCACGACACGGGTGCACAAAGCTACATGCAGACAGTACATTCATACACATACAAGAATAAAAAAAAAGATAGATTTTTATTGTGAGAATTTTGAACAAGGAGCTAAAGAAGCAGCTGAGATAAATTTTCCAAATGCATATAATTAATACATGTCATAGGCTTTGTTGTAGTTTGCTTGTTTGGTTTATTTATTTGTTTTGAGAAAAAAATTATCACTGTAGCCCACGCTAGCCTTGAAATGGTAGCAATCTTCCAGCTCTAACTCCTTAGATTCCTAAGCATTAGGATTAGAGGTGTGAACTACCACACTAGGCTCATAGTTCTCAGCATTGAAAAAAGTGTAAGGAGAAGGTGGAAGGGAAGAGAATTATGAAGAGAAGATGGCTAAAGAAAGGTGTGACTAGAGGCCTCCGACATTCATTGAACTTAGCAGCAAATCCCTGCCCTGTATCAGGCCCTGGAAAGACACTGCAGGAGACATGGTAAGATGTTGCAGGAGACATGGTAAGACACTGTAGGAGACATGATAAGTTCTCTTTGTCTACATCAAGATATCAAAAACATTTTGCTTTTATAAACACTGCAGGGTAATCATGGAGAAAAATGTAATAAGACTAGAGACAGCATTCACATTTGTCACATCTTTACATGGTAAACATGTAATTCAAAAAGGCAAAAATAACTCCTTGCAAAGTCAGTAGTTATATAATCATTTTTTTCAGATATAATTACTTTTAAAATATTTTCTTCAGTTTCTTTCAACAATTTATGACAATCCTCCTTCCCAATTAATTAGAAAACACTGCTTGAGAAGTAAACACCAATGCTGAGAAATGGTATTTCAAAGTTAAAAGTGAAGACACAGTTTTATCTACTGTGTTAAAAATATTGACTTTAAATTTCCACAAAATCAGTTGCTAAGTGGGAGTCCTTTGTTTCACGCTTCTTGTTTCCATCTACTCTGAAGGTTCCACTCATCTAGCGTGCTATAAACTTAGGATGGAAAAACTATACTTTAACCATAATAGTCTCTAATGGATTTTTCCACTAATTCCTGGCTAATTTTTCTAATTTTCTACATTCATGGAATGATCTTGTTCCATGAACTGAAGATCTGCATATGAGGTATTCAAGCATTATAATTTTAGAACACTAAGATGCCCCAAAGTAGAAGGGATGTCATATACAATCTCTTATGTCAGTAGAGTGGAGTACTGTAGCTCATTAAGAAGAGTACACTACTAGGGCACTACTAGGGGGCCGGAGAGGTGGCTCAGCAGTTAAGAGTACTGACTGCTCTTGTAGAAGGCCAGGGCTCCAATCCTGGCTCCCACATGGCAAATAACAGAAAACTGTGACTCCAAAGAAGGATTTCACAATATTGAAGACAAATATAAAGCAACTCATGTAACATATACAAACTACACAGAAGAGTTAAAGACCCTTTGACTCAAAACTTTTGTTTTGAAGATTTTAAGGAAAATAACAAACAGTGCAAGGATTCCCAGTATATCATCCAAGAACTGGTTTTAGTAGCATAAAATTTAGAAACATCCTACAAGTCAATAAATAGGAGATTGAATTTCTATTTACGATCAAGATAGAGTAAGCAAACACACACCATATGTTATCTGACCACAGTGTATTTACACTAGACTAAATAAAATTATCTAGGGAACTCCCAAATATTTAGCAATTATACATTCCTGTGGTCAAAAAAAGAAACAGAAAGGAAAGTGTTTTTTTTTAATGTTTACTTATTTTGTATGACCACACATGCATGCTTATACTGTGATTTGGAAGCAAGGGCTCAAGGAGAACTCATGGAGGGGAATTCTTTTAGTATGTGGAATCCAGGGATTAAACCTAGGCTTGTGGCAAGTACCTTTATCCACTGTGCCATCTGGCTGGCCTGAAATTAGAATTTTTAACTATGGAATGAAAGTGACACATGGTTATTTATGGTATGCCACCAAAATGATAGAGGAAGTTTATCTTTTATGCTCTAAACACTCTTTTGAAAACCAAAGATATTTTCATTCAGCCAATTGTATTGTTTGTCCTGAAGAAACAAGAAAAATGTCAAATTCCTTAAGAGATACAAAGTACCAAGTTTACTCAGGAAGAAATCATTTGAGAAGTATTACAGCTATTTTAAAAAGTTGAACTTGAGGCCAGGTGTGGTGGCACATGCCTTTAATCCCAGCACTCAGGAGGCAGAGGCAGGTGGATCTCTGTGAGTTCAAGGCCAGCCTGGTCTACAAAGCGAGCTCCAGGTTGGACTAAAGGGAAATCCTGTCTTAAAAAGACAAAAAAAAAAAAAAAAGTTGAACTTGAAATTTCATCCCTTGTCATCATCAGATGACTTCCATAGAGAATTCTGTCAAACATTTAGGAGGAATATATATATATATATATATTCGACACAAACTCTCAACTCATTCTACGAGTTTATAATACTAAAGCCCCAAAAAAGATATAAGAAAATTGAAAACAGGAGCCGGGCATGGTGGTGCACACCTTTAATTCCAGCACTCAGGAGGCAGAGGCAGGCGAGGATCTCTGTGAGTTCAAGGCCAGCCTGGTCTACATAGCAAGTTCCAGGCCAGTTGGGGCTACACGGAGACCCTGTCTCAAAAAAAGAAAAAGAGAAAAAATTCGAAGCATGAGCAAAGAGACGACTCTGCACAAAATTAAAAAAATAAAGTATATCAAATAAAATATAATACATTATGATAAACTAAGGTTTGTTGCAGAAATTCAATATTGGAAAACAATCAATATCATTCATTTTAATAACAATAAAAATGAAGAAAAAGAATCTAACAAATATCCCACACCTGATACCAGTAGACAAACTCAGCAAAGTAGGAAGAGAATATGAGTTGGCCTGGAGAAGTGACTTAGCTGTTAAGAGCGCTTGATACTTTTGCAGTGGACTCAGATTCTGTCTCTACCCACATGGTGGCTCATAACCATCAGTATGTAACTCCCATTCTGGGAGATCTGACACACTCTTCTAGCCTCCATAAGCACTGCATGTGTGTGATGCACTTAAATGCATGACAGCCACTCTCAGACAAATAGTAAGTAAATAAAATCTTTAAAAATATTTTATTGAAGTTTCATGCATTTCTTACACTTCTCAGTCCACGTTAGACTCATTCCCCTTTCCATGCCTACCACCCCACCTGAGTTCATGCATTCTGCATCACATGTCTTGCATCTTTTTCTCAGTCTCAGACATATATATATATATGTCACACATATACCCAAACTATGACATTTGAAAATAAAATATATGTTAATTCCAAATCATGTTTAGGAATTCATATTTTCCCCTTTAATTTTATATTACTCTAAAATATGCATGCATACCCTCCACCCATATACCAAAATTACAAAGTCTGAAAATAAGTGGTAGGCTAATTCTAGAGCCCATTAAGGGATTCACATTTTAACCGTACAGTTGCTTTCAGATAAAAAGAAATACATTAATGTTGCTCAATATGCCTTACAACTAGGGATTTCGTGCTAGCATCCACAAATGAGGGATACCCGAAGAACTGCATTGTCAATCAAATAAAGGGCACCTATAAAACTGTAATGCTAGCATCAGGCTTAATGTTAAATGATGAGATTCCCCTTCCTATGATGAGGAAGCAGGCAGAGGTGGCTGCTTTCACAACTTCTTTGGAACACTAGGTATGAGCCAGTGCTGTCAGTCAAGAAAAAGAAAAGACATTCAAACTGGGAACAAAGTAATAAAATTGTCTTCATAGTTGAAATTATTATCTTTGGAAAAACTTGGTGCATCTATAAATATTTACTAGGCCCATTAGAATGCAATTATAATTTACATGCCAGTAGCATGTAATTGGAATTTCAATTAGCATAACAATACCAGTTGTGATAGCATAAGATATGAACTATTTCAGACTATGAGTAAACTGGGCAAATCATAAACTGAAAAAGACACAGTGAAAGGAAAGCTATCCTGAACCAAGATAACAATGTATTTATTAATAAATATGGATAAAATATCAGTTCTTGCCAACTTAAGCCACAGAGTGCAATCCCAATTAAAATTCTCAGCAAGCTCATTTTTAGATGTTAACAGCAGTTCTAAAATTTCTGTGGGGATGCAGAATGTAAAATAGCCAAAATAGTTTTGAAAAAGAAATTTCTTCAATTTCACTACTTGGATTTCATTTTTCTATTGTCACATTGCTCAAAACTATTATACTGGAATCAGACAAATAAAGGAAGCAAAACAGAGCATTCAACATTATACCCTTAAGTAAATGGCTAATCGATTTTTTTAAAGGTTTTATTTATTTATTTTTATTTTTTTGTGTGTATGAGTGTACTGTCTGCATGTAGGTTGGTGCACCCATGTTGTGCAATGTTGCGGAGGTTAGAAGAGGGCATTGGATTCCCCTGGAACTGGAGTTAAAGATGGTTCTTAGCCGCCATGTGGGTGCTGGGAATTGAACCCGGGTCCTCCGCAAGAGCAGTTGGTGCTCCTAACCACTGAGCCATCTCTCCAGTCCCCTAATTGATTTTTAGTAAAAGTAAAAATGGTCCTAAAATATGAAATTAATTGGATAAATCATTTTATAGTTGATACAGTCATTAAACCTTGCTGCAAAATGCAGGTGTTCATAATATATTAAAAAACTGCACCAATCGAAACAGTTTATAATTTATTCTTTTGAATTTTTATGGAATCTGTATATTTTCCAAAAACGAGGAGCATGTATATATATATTCACACACTAAAATAATTCTTAAGAGGAGCTTGTAATTGCAGTTTTTTGTTATTTATGCTTTATTTGCAATAGACATGTGCTGTAATAAAAGAATAAAATAAAACCTTATGAGACTAGATAGTTATATAATCTGGGGAGGAAATGTATGTATGTAGTAGAAAGATATAGTCTAAATATGAACAGGATTAATCTAGTTGTAGAAAGCCTTTTAGTGTTTTTCTTGGTGTCCTGTTTTCGCACTGGATGTATCTCGCTTTTGATAATGTATAAAGCAATGAGCATTAAGTTTTAAATCCTCAAGTTCTCTATAACCATTTGGATAAAGCTATGCCTGAATATAACTTTCCTCTCTGCTTTCTAACTTTCCTCGCTTCCCATGCACGCCTTCTTGTTCTCTTCCCCTGCAGGTTCTGCGCCCTCACCCACACTGCCTCATCTGCTTCCAGTTGCCCGACTTCCTCCACTTGATCTTGACCCCCATTCTCAGCCCACCCTTCCCCCTTTCTGGCTATCCACTTTACATTAACTTATGGGGTCAAGTGCCTCTGCCCCTGAAATTTCTCTGAGACATATCTTTATCGAATACCATTCCTGAAGTCCATTTTTTCCACATCTGAAACCAAACACATAAAGTATTAGCAACCTTTTTCTTATGTGTAGCCTTTTACTTTCCAGATCCTAAGTGTACCTGATGAACATATCTGCCCTACGCAGAGCAGACTGAAGGTCCTGGAGCTCTGCTGTTGGGTTTGCCAGCTAGTAGCTGGCTGACCTTGGGCAATTGTTACGTGTTGTCTCTAAAAGCGAGGCATGAGAGAATTTAGCCGACAGAGTTTTTACAGAGATTAAACGCACAGTAATGGAAAGCAATCAGAACATCATCTGGTTCATAATACATAAGCCTTAGTTGTCTCTGTCATGACACCCTCAGGACCATGTCCCAGTCTCATATGTCCATTTGGAAAAACCCAGTTTTTAATGGACCTTCGAGAAACATTGTGAAACCATCCCTCTATTTTTCCTCCTCACAGTTAGTCTCTTTAGTTAATCTAAGATTGTTTTCATTATCTAGACAAATAATTTAGAACTGTTTGAGAAAATTAAATTTCAGTTGCAAAGTCCAATTTGACCACTAGATGGCTATAAAACACTACAAATTTTAAAATCCAGTACAAGAAATTTATAATTAAAAAATGTTCACTATTGCACCTGTATTTCTTTTTTTTTTAATTATATATATATTATTTATTTTTTAATGTGTCTGAATGTACTGTCTGCATGTAGGTTTGTGCACCCGTGTCGTGCAATTCCGCGGAGGTCAGAAGAGGGTGTCAGATTCCCCGGGAACAGGAGTTCTCCTGGAATTGGAGTTACAGATGGTTCTCAGCCGCCATGTGGGTGCGGGGGATCGAACCCGGGTCCTCTGCAAGAGCAGTTGGCGCTCTTAACCACTAGACCATTTCTCCAGCCCCTGCACCTGTATTTCATTATTTCTATTCTCTCTTTCTCATCAAGCAGGGAAGTAAGAGATAATGGAAGCCAGATATTTTCTTTTGCCTTCTAGTGCTGTGATAAACACTCTGACCAATATCAGCTTGGGGAGGAAAGGGTTTATTCACCTTATATCTCTAGGGTCACATTTCATCATCAAGGGAGCCCAAGGTAGAACTCAGAGCAGAAACCTAGAGGCAGGAGCTGAAGCACAGGAGGAAAGCTGCTTACTGGGTTGCTTTCCTGGCTCATGTTCAGTCTGCTTTCATATACAATAGAGGACTTACCTGCCCAGGGGTGGCACCCCCCCCCCCACCCCCGCACGGAGGACTAGGCCCTTCCACATCACTCAACAAACAATCAAAGAAAAATCCCCATAGACACAGCCACAGGCCATTCCAATGGAGGCAATTCCCCAATTGAGGCTCCCTCAACCCAGCTGTGTCAAGATGATACTAAAGCTATCCAGCACTCCGGATATCAGAAGACTTCCTATTAGATCTGAGGGGCTTGTCAGAGGGTCCCACTGCTCTCCCAAATAAGGAGGTTTGCCAAAGTAGTACTCCTAAGAGGTCTGACTGGCCAGTTCCCGAATTCTGGCTATAAAATACCCCTAGCCATCACCCCCACTTTTACTTTTGAGAGACAAAGGTCTTTTATTGATTATATTAATTCATTAACTAATTAATTAATTTACTGTCTTTTTTGAGACAGGGTCTCCTTGTAGACACAGCTGGCCTGGAACTCATATACAGAACACAGGCTGGCCTCTATCTCACAGAGATACATTCTGCCTCTGGCTTCCAAGGGCTGAGATTAAAGGCGTGTGCCACCATGTCCAGCAGAGGAAGGTCTTTTTAATGCCAGCAGAAAAGGGAGGGGCAGAAGAGAGAGGCTAGGTGCTGAGAGCTGGTTTCAGTGGCTCCTCTATTCTGGGTAAATTTGGGGGAAAGCCTGTCAAAGGAGTCAGTGTTCTAATTTGCAAATACAGAATATTCTTCACATGCACCACTCCAGAACATTTGGATTTGTAGTTCAGGTTGCTCATTGTACTTAACATTCTCTCTGACCTTCTCACACCATCATGGTTCATCAGTAATTTTTTTTTTTTTTTTTTTTTTTTTTTTATTTTTTAATTAATTTTTTTGATGCTTTTGTGCATTTCATACATTTTTCCAATTCGTTCGGCTTTTTCCCTTTCCCTCCCCCACACCCCCACCCCATTCCCAGATCATGCATTGCCTATACAACTGTCTGCATACTTTCTCAGTTTTTTTTTCCATTTTAGCTATAAGTGATAATCCAGAGTACAAAGCCTCCTTCATGCACAAACCCTATATGCGGTGTTGTGCCCAACCCCTTACACCCGCCCACCTCCCGGAGTGGGGGGACAGGTTGTTTGTTCAATTCAGTTGACCAAAATAATGTCCCAGACTACATTGTTGTAGTTTCACCTTCACCCCAATCGCAGCCCTTACATTCTACCACGCCCCCTCTTCCGCGGTTGTTTCCTCTAGCTTAGAAAAGGGGACACAGGTGGATGAGAGTGTAAACACGTCCATCTCTCTTGGAAGCTGTTACTTGGCTCTGGTCAATTCTGGCTGTTTTCCTTTCAGGGTGACAGTTTGTCCCGAGCAATAACACTTTCTGAATCTCTACAATGAAGCACAAGAATAGATATATAGGTATTAAAGCAGCATTAATAGTTATGTTAGGTTACTTTAGCATTAGACACATGTTTGGATATGTTAACCATGAATTACATTTTTACCCCAGTTAATAGGGACAGGGTCTACCTGTGTGGCTTATAACGTCTCTTAACCTTTAGAGGATGTAGGCTTGTGGCTTCAGCCATGGGTTATTTCTCCAAGGGGAGAGCAAATAGCCAATTAGATTGGGATATACAGGCACATGGCCTGCCTCTGCTGCACCAGTATTTCCAGGCAGGTGAGGTGTATCTGGTGCGGACGTGGAGCCTTGCTTGACTCAGGGAGACCCTACTTTGCTTATTTGTTTAGTGGCCTTTGGTAACACTCTCTGGCATTCCAGAGGGCCATCTCTGTACACTGCATGTGTGGTCTCAATACTTCCCTCCCATGTTAACGTCAGTCTTCGGCAGCAGGGTCTTATTGCCTCCCCTCCTGTAGGTATCCCAACTTGGAGGCAAGGGCCCTTACCTTTTGTGGGGCCTGGATCCCCTGGCCAAATTCCCACCTGGTTAGAACAATCCATTGCTGATATCAGTGCGCTCCTGTATTAATATATTTTGCCTGAGTGCCTAGCCCTAGGACTTTAGTATTATATTTTGGTTCTGAACAGAGAGTCCTCCCTCTTCCACATTTCCCATGTCTAGTAGTCAATTAAAAAAAAGCAGTTTTAACGGTTTTATAAGAGATCACCACTACAATAGTTGTCTCCTAATTACAGTTGGAGGCGACCCATCATCATTGTCATATTTCTCCTTGTTATATGGGTGGGAAGGCAAGGGAGTCTCTCATATCAGAACCTTGTGGCACCTAGAAGGTAGTTTCATTAGGACTCATTATAAATAGTTGTTACATGTAGTATCCACAGAGGGGTTCGGTGTTTATGGCAATCTGAGGTTTCTTCCTTTCAATGTTCAGCGACGGGTCAGCCCTTCCGTTGCCACTTTTTGGTACATCCTACTCAATGCAAACCTGTATCTTTCCTTTCTCAGCCGTTTTAAGTTTGGTGACGTTTTGTCCTGTTGGAACAAACAACTCTTTTCCCATAGTTAGTTTTAAGATTTGAATTGCAGTGGTTTGATGAAAAGGTTTACTGTCATTTCTGTATCACCCCCCACCTTTTTTTACGTATGAGTCTTCAGAAGATAGTTGTATTATACAGGACTATAGGGTGGAGTCAAGGCATAGGTTTCATCAAATTTCACCCTATGTTGTTTTGGGTGACTATATATATTAACTTGGGAAGCAAACTTAATTTTACGTTAAATCATCTTAAAGAGAGAATTCTTCAAGGTGATCCTGTACAACAGAGGGAAGAAATTATAATGAGAACATTTGTATGTGTCATTCCCAAAGTTCTTGCTCTACCGATTTTATGTAAAGCAAATGCGGGCAACAGCGAATTATATCACCATTTAATTCAGATGCCTTACCATTTTTATCAGATCTGTAAAACCAATGTTTTGTTTAATATACACATGTTTACTTTTACTTACTAAAGTCCTAATAACCACCATGTGTTCCTGTAGACGGTGTCTAGGCGAAAACTGGGTACTTGCTGAGGTCACATCAATTAAATATGCCTTACTCGAATCTATAACAACGGTGCCCCTCTCCCACCCATCCCCCCTTCCAATTCATCATTTCAGTCCATTTTTTTGATGCCGTCTTTCTCGTCTCTTTACTATGCCTCCCTCTCCAATGAGAAATATTTATATCTGGCCTATTGGCACTAGCATCCAATATGCGGGACACATTTGTCTTTTGTTTCTTCTGGGGGACGTGTTACTTTCACTAATATAATGTCTTCCAGCTTCATCCATTTTACCTGCAAATTTCCTGATGTTGTCCCTCTTACTGCTGCATAGAACTTCCATTGTATAATGTAACACATTTTCTCTATCCACTCGGTCAGTTGAGGGACACCACCTTGGCTTGGTTCCAGTTTTTGATATTGTGAACAGAGCTGCCAATAAACATGGGGGCTGTGCATGTATCTTGCAGGTATAAGTTTGTTGTTTTTTTTTTCTGTGGGTATCTACCCATGATGTTAGACTGGGGTCAAAATGGGAAGGCTCATTTTGGTCTTCTACGGTTCTCCACCACCTGCTTTCTAGTGGCCTGTAAAGTTACATTCCCACAAGCAATTGGATGAGTGTTCCCCTTTCCCCCACAACATCTCAGCACTTGGTTGTCATTCATGTTCCTGATCCTAGGCAGTCTTACTGGAGTACGGTGGTGTATCTCATTGTGGTTTTTATTTGCAATTCCTTAATTATCAGAGATGTTGAACACTTTTAATATGTTTCTCAGCAATCTCTACTTCCTCACTCTGTTACAGGTCTCTATTCAGATCTTGCTCCATCTTTTGAATGATTCATTTCTTTCTTTCTTCTTTCGTTTTTGAGTAGTTTATATACTCTGACGTTAATGCTTGTATATGTATCTGTGTGAAGGTTTCCTCCCACTGTGGGTTTCTCCTCACTTCCTTTCTTGCTTCCTTTGATGTACAGAAGCTTTTGAGTTAATGAGGTTCCCATTTGTCAATTGTCGATCTTATTTCTTGTGCAGGCTGCTGTCTGGTTTAGGAAGTCTTTTCCTACACCTATGTCTTGTAGTCTGCTGCCACGCTTCTCTTCTATCACCTCAGAGTTTGCGGGTTTCACGTTGAGGTCTTTGGTCCATCTGGAGTTGACCTTTTGTACAAGGTGAGACGGTAGGGGTTTAATTTCATTCCTTCTACAAGTGGTGATCCAGTTTTGCCAGCACCACTTGCTGAAGATGCTGGTCTTTCTTTCCATTGTGTTTTCTTGGCCCCCTTGTACATATGAGGTGGCTTGAAATTGTATTGGAGCTCAGGTTTGGATCTTTCAGTTTTATTTTTCATTGGTCAACTGGTTCTGTTTTTGTGCCAGTACCAGGCTGTCTTCATGAATATAGCCCTCTTTAGTATTAATTTGATTGTCTGGCTTTTTTATAGAGATCCCCCGTATTGCTCTTTTCACACAGGGTTGCTTGGCTATTCGGGGGTCTTTCGTTTTTCCAAATGAATTCAAAGACCTTTCCCCCTAAGCCTGTGAATAAACTCTTGGGGATTCTGATTCGGATCGCATTAAATCTGTACATAGTTTGGGTAGGATGTGGACATTTTTATTTTTATTTTCCCAACATGAGCATGGGGCTGGTTGTCCCATCTTCTGATGTCTTCCTCAAATTTCCTTTTTTCAGGGGTTTAAAATTTTTGTTGTCGAGATCCTTGGTGTCTTTGGTAAGGTTTGTTCCTAGGTATTTTATTGTTTTTGAGGCTATGTGAGTGCGGAAGGTCTCCTGTAGTCCTTCTTTCCAATTGCTTGTTGTTGGTGTTAAGAAAGGCTACTGATTTTTCTAGGTTCTATTTTGTATCCTGCCACTTTACCAAAAGATCATTAATCGTTTTATCAGGAGTTTTCTGGTGGAGTTCTTTAGCATCCCATTAGGTAGACAATCATATCATCCACAAAAAAAAGGGATAGCTTGACTTCCTCTTTTCCAATTAGACACTCCTTTAATTTCCTTTTCTTGCCATATTGCTCCTTAGCTAGTGTTTCAAGAATTATATTGAAGAGGAGTGGGGGGTGACAGTGGGCAGCTTGCCGGTTCCTAACTTAAAAGGGTAATGCTTCTGTCATTTCCCCATTTAGGATTGATCTTGGTCTGTGGGTTTTCTGTATATGGCTTTGAATTTAAATTGAGGGAATGATCCCTCCAGACCATTCCCTCCCGGACTTTAAACATGAACGGGTGCTGGATTTTGTCAAAGGCTTCTCCGCATCAATTGAGAAGATCATGGGGTTGGTGTTTTTGTCCTTACGTCCATTGATCTGTTTGCTGATGTTATGATTTTCGTATGTTGAACCATCCCTGCCTTTCTGGTATGAAATTCAATGTGGTCATGGTGGATGATTTTTCTTTATGTGAGTTGTATGCGATTTGCCAGAATCCTGTTTACGATTTTGGCATTTGTGTTCCTTAGGGAGATGGGTCTATAGTTCTCATTTTTGGTTTATCTTTCCCTGGTTTTGGTAGAGCGTAATGCTGGCTTCATCGAAGGAATTTGGGAGAACTCCTTCCATTTGTATACTTCTAAACAATTTAAGTAAGTAATGGTTGTAAGTCTTACGAAATATTTTATTCGAATTCTGTTGTGAATCCATCCAGGCCTGGTCATTTTTTGCTTGGGAGGCTACTTTATTACATCTTCGATTCTTCCTGTACTATTGGCTGTTCAGGCCATGTCGATCTCTTCTTGGTTGAGGCTTAGTGATTCCCAGGCTTTTCAGATATTCATTCATTTCTTCTAGGTTTTAAACTTAGTAGCATATAAGTTTTTGAAGTAGTCCCGTTTGATTGTCTGTATCTTTTCATTGTCTGTGTGATATTTCCCCCTTTCATCACAGATTCTATTGATTTGGAGTAGTTCCCTCTTTTCTTTTGGTTAAACTGGGCTAGAGGTCTGTTATCTTGTTTATTCTCCAAAAGAAAACCAAATTTTGGATTCCTTGATTTTTTGTCTGGTTTTCTTGTTTCTATTTCCTTGATTTGCTCTGATTTTTGTTATTTCTATTTGTCTGCTACGTTAGGGTTCATTGTTGTTGTCTCTCAGTATTTTTAGCTGCCGTGTTCAGATCGTTCACTTGTGTTCTTTCTGTTTTTTTAATGTGGGCACTTAGAGCTATTCAACTCCCTCTTAGGATTGCTTTAAGAGTTTCCCATAGCATTTTCTTGTGTTGTTTTATCATTGTCATTCAGTTCCAGGAATGTTTTTATTTCTTTTTTTATTTTCCTTGGGACCCATATTATTCAGGTGAGTGGGTTTAGTCTCCTAGTGTTCCTGTAGGTTGTAGGGTTTA
Organism: Rhizomys pruinosus; assembly: GCA_009823505.1. NCBI lineage: Eukaryota > Metazoa > Chordata > Mammalia > Rodentia > Spalacidae > Rhizomys > Rhizomys pruinosus. The sequence goes on from VZQC01013506.1 coordinate 790,764, forward strand.
TTCTGGTGTTGAATATCGGGTTTATTGCACTGTGGTCTGATAGAATGCATGAGATATTTCACCCTTTTTTCTATTTGTTGAGTTTTTTTCCCTGTGTCCCAGCTAATATGGTCTATTTTGGAGAATGTTCCATGCGTGCTGAGTAGAAAGTGTATCTCTTGGTTTGGGTGACATATTCGGTAGATGTCTGTGTTGAGGTCCATTTGGTGATTGTATCATTAGTTCAGATGTCTCTTGTTTATCCTTTGTCCTGATCATCTGTCTAAAGGACTTAATGGTGGGTGGTATAGAAGTCCCTGTATTAGGTGTGTTGGGATTAATTGTGCCTTGAGATCCTGAAGAATTGTCTTTTATAAAGTTGGTGCACTGATGTTTGGTGCATATATATTTATGATTGGAAAAATCTTCATCGTCGATTGTTCCTTTAATGAAGGATGTAATGGCCCCTCTTTGTCTCTTTTTGATTTCTTTTGCTTTGAAGTCTCTTGTCTGTATTAGATACGCTACACCCGCTTTTCTTTTTGGTACCATTTGCTTGGAATACTTTCTTCCAACCCTCTCACTTAAGTTGGTGCATTCCTTGAAATTAAGATGGGGTTTCTTGTGACAGCATATAGATGGGTTTTGTTTCCTAATCATTCTCCCAGTCTATGCATTTGAATTGGGGAGTTTAGCCATTAATATTAAGGTTAAATGGAAATGTGATTGTTGCTTCTTTCACTTTATTAATCCATTTGTACTTCTAGCCTTTGATTTTGTCCTATGGTTATGTTTTTGTTAGTTTCTTTTCCTAGGTGTTTGAGGATTGTTGCTCTCTCTTCTGCCCTTTGAAATTGCTTCAAGTTTTTAGAAGAGTTGGTTTTCCAGACTTGTATTCCATATCTTGTTTATGTCATGGAAAGATTTTTCTCTCTCCTTCAAAGTATAGTCGCACATTTTTGTGGGTAAAGTATTCTGGGTGGCATCCAAGCTCCCTTAGCCACAGGGAATGCTTTGCTCCATGGTCTATTTGCTTTCATGGTTGAAGGGCGAGAATCAGTTGGTAGGATTCTGATTGGTTTATTTGTAGTGTGACGTTGTTTTCTTGTGGTGGCCCCAGATATGATTGTTGGTTAGCAGTTATGGCTGGAGGTTGAGCTATGATTGTAACTAGTGAGAGGGTCGGGGTGATGGCTTTGGTATTTGATAGGTGTGGGTCAAGTAGTGGGAGTAGGCGGGTGATGTTAAGTTTGGGGAAATTGGTCAGCTAAGTTCTTGGAAGATCTTGATCAATTATCTCTATGAATTTGCACTGTTCCTTTATTCCATATGTGCGGAGGTTGCGTCGGTTTAATAGCGGTCCCATATTTCGGTGGGTTCAACGTTTGTGTATCTTAAAGTTTTAAATTTTGAGCTTTAATTGCTCGGGTTTCTTCAGGTCTGAGATAGGTCTTGTCTGCATCCCATTCTACTTTGAGGTTTTTTCTCCTTTCTCTTTCTCTGATTGATGGTGTTCTAATTCCTTTTTTGGTTTCCTCTGTGTTTTCTTTAGTACCTCCATTTCCTTCTTTGAGCTTCTCAATCTCTTCTTTGTGCTTCTCAATCTCTCTCTGGCTGCTCCCTTACCTTTTTGTGTTGGCTCTTTTTTCAGTGTTTCTACTCCATTCGGAGTTTGTTTTTTTCTCCCTCTAGTTCTTTTGCGTGAGTTTGTTATTCTGTTCTTTGTTCTTTCCGAAGTTTGTCATGTATCCCTCTAGGTCCTTTTTGAGTTTTCTATTCTCTCTCTTTAGTTCCATGACTTCTTTTTCTATTTTCTTTAATCTTCATTTGTCTGGTATGGTCTGTAATTATTCGTTTAAGCTCCTGTTCCTTGGGTCTCCTCCAGGGGATTCCCCATTGTGGCTTATCTCCTCCAGGTTTGGAGGCGGCTGGTGTGGGAGTATCCTGTGCCTTTTCCATGTTGTCCCTTCTCTTGTCCCTTGGCATTTGGTTTCCCTTTTGTGGTCAAGTCACAAACGACCTTTTCACGAATTAGTGGATGGTTTTGCTTGGCCTCCTTCGCTGTTTTTTTTTTTTTTTTTTTTTTTTTTTTGCTTTTTTAATGGTTTTTTGTTTTTTTTGTATTGACTGTGGTAGTTTTACAGGTTTTCAGTTTTGTGTTATATATTGGATGTTGGAAGCTAGTTAGTCTTCTTCCTGTTACTGAATGGTGCTCCAAAGGTATATGACCACTTGGATTCTTAGCATTTATTGGGGGCCCGGGGGGGGGTCGGGCCGGGGGGGGTGGGTTGGCCCTTTGTTGTTTGGTGTTCTAGCGCCGGCCCGCGGGGCAGGGACGAGGGGTGTCCAGTAGACAGCTGACCCGCACCCGCCTGCTAGGGGTTTTGGTGCCGAGTCTTGGCTCCCTGGGCCATTGCCCCTCATGGGACCAGGTACGAGGACGCGACCACTCCCCGGTCCCTCTGGGCCGGGGGACCCCGTATGCTTTTTATCAGCTACGTTGGCTTTTCACAAGTGAGACCCCTCCGACTCTCTGCACCCCATCCAGGACACGCCATGAGAGTTAGGAGCATGTAGCTGGTCATCTCACCATCCCATGTCCGTTCTGAGCCGTTTATTCTTTATGGCGTCTCACTTGGTTACCCGTTGTTCCCGCCCCACAACCCGCTACCACTGCCCACCGGACCCCCCCCCCCCCCCTCCCAGGCCAAGCGTCCACCCGCGCCCCCCCCCCCCGCTCCCAGCGCTTCCCCCTCCTCCCGTCGCCTCCCCCCCGCCCCGCCACCCCTCCCAGGAGCAGACCGAGCCCCGGCGTCACCCACCTCCCCGCCGCGACCTCCCCGGCCCCTGCCCCCCCCATGACACCGGCCCACCCCCCCCCCTTTCACAGACCTGAGGGTTACCTGGCCTGGCGCAGTATCGTCCCCCATACCCCGCCGCTCCGCCACCTCCGCCGGCCAGACACTCCCCAGGACTCCCCCCCCCCTCCCGCCCGTACTCATTTCCCTTCCCCCCCCGAGCCCGGCGGTTCGCGTATCTGGCCCGGGGGACCCTCTTTGACGGCTTGGCGTTCACCACTCGCGAGCCTTCCCAGCCTGCCCCCCACCCCCCCCCGCCCACAGCACCCCAGCCCTCAGAGCCCTGAAGACTGTCCCCTTCCTGGCCCCCCCCCCCCCCTTTCACTGTGGCGCTTTATGGTCTCTCCCCTGGTGACCTCATCAGTAATTTTTTTGGCCCTGAGAAATAGTCTCTTACTTTGCAAAAAGGAAAAAAAAAAAAAAAACTTCTATGGCATTGCTAGCGACTCTGATAGAATGAATAAGATACATCAAATAAAAAATAACTAGATTTTCTTATTTTTATTTTTTGGTCTTTTCAATGCAAAGGGTTCTCCCGGCAGCCACCAACCTGTCTGCATAACTCGCCTCTGTAGACCAGGCTGGCCTGAACCTCACAAAATCTGCCTGCCTTGCCTCCCGAGTGCAGGACTAAAGGCGTGCGCCCCCACACCCTGGCTCAAAACATATTGTTTAAAGGCTATGACTAATCAATTTTCCTAGTAGAGGAGAAAACGTGAAAACCGCAATCAAAAGGTATGGAAGATGTAATGAGCTCGAAATGTGTGTTAGTAGTGTGATGAGAGTCCTGAAATCTTACTAGAAAATGAGTATGGTTCGTAGTGCATTAAGAGAAAGCTGGAGGATCCCAGATGGGTTGATCTTGTTAAATCTAAATTGTTTATAATTTATTTTTGATTTTTTTTTATAAAACACACTACAATCCAAACATAACACACACACCCCCACACAACGCACCCGCACAAAAACACACAAAAAAAAAAGCAGAGAAAGAAGAGAGAAGAGGAAGAGAGGAGAGCGAGAGAGGAGAGAGAAAAAATATTTCTTTGTGCAGCTGTATTTGGATATTTGGAGTTTGGAAGATAATCACATTCTAATTTCCTTCCACCACTGGGGAGTGGGAAAGAGTAACTTTCAGGGTGATACCAAATCCCCAACTAGTCTTAAATATAGGCTGCATTCTTCTGTGTATAATACTAAAATATTTGTCTACGGATGCAGTTTTTCAGAAGAGTTGCTTTTAAATAATGCAATAAATTATATACATCATAAAATTTTCCATCTTATTTAGCTTTCTAGAACAATAATTGGAATCAAGCTCAGATCTCTGTGTCTGTGAAGGGAAGTATGCTACCAAAGAGCTATGTGGTCCGCCCTGTTGTGAATGCTTTAAGTGTACAGTGTAGGAGCATTAAGTGTATTCAGGAAGTTGTACAACCATAATGTCTATCTTTTTTGAGATCTTATTCATCATCATAAATAGAAGTTTCGTATGACCATAACAAATAGTTGCTCCTGACCCTGCCTCTGTAGGAGAGTTGTTTTACAATAGTTGTTGTGCCTAAAAGTTGTGGTGGGGGGTTGCCAGGGTTGGTGCACGCCTTAATCCAGCACGTGGGAGGGCTAGAGGCAGGCGGATCTTTGTGAGTTCAAGGCAGTGCTGGTCTGCAGTGCTGGTCTACACAGCTAGTTCCAGGCCAGCTGGAACTACAGGGAGACCCTGTCTCGCCAAGGCAAAAAAAAAAAAAAAAAGTGTGGATTTGGTTATAGCTTTGCTCTTAAAGCATTTTAACCTTTCATTTATTATTTAAGAAGTATTTGCTAAGCAATTATGCTGGTGTTGTACAACTATTAAACCTCAAACTGAAATATTACCTCCTGGTGTGTGTGTGGAGGGGTACTCCTCAAGGCTCAAGAAGGAAACAAAATCAAGCAGGGCATGGTGATGCACGCCTTTAGTCCTAGCACTTGGGAGACAGAGGCAGGTGGATCTCTGTGAGTTCAAGACCAGCCTGGTCTACAGAGTGAGTTCCAGGACAGCTGGGGCTACAGAGAGACCCTGTCTCAAAAAAACTCCAAGGTTACAGGAGCAGTAACATTTGCTCGGGAGAGAAGAGTCCAAGCAGCTTGGTACTGCAGCTGCTGCAAGGCGTTCCAGTGACAAAGCTTGCCTGAGCTGTCACCAAAGCTGGGGAGGGTTTTTTGGTGATACAGCTAGCTGCCTTTGTGTCATCCATGTGCCTGCAAGTATCCCCTCATCTGTCCTGGAATCCCAGTAAACTCACTGGTTCACTATACTTGAGTGAAAGCATTTCTTTTGTCTATAGTTGGTGTACTACATGGATTGTGTCTCCCAAGGAAAGTCATAGGACAACTGGGTATGATTAGAGATCATCAAATCAATAGCAATCCTTTCCTTGAAAGAACTGACAATGAAGTCAGAGACGATGCAGCATGAGATTTTAAAAGCAGATAAGAAATAGGTGAAGCTTCCTATCCTTGCTTCAGAATGGGGCTTCAACTAGCACCCCATCATGTAGCTCATAATAGCCTGTAACCCCAGCTCCAGGGGATCCGTCACCCACTTCTGACCTCTGCACTCTGCCTATATGTGGACACACACACACACACACACACACACACACACACACACACATACACACACTTAAAATCTTTAGAAACATAGAAATATTTCCTGCTTTTACTGTATAAAGCCATCCCCATATAGCCTTGCTTTATGTATTGTTATAAAAACACCATATCCTTATTCAGCACATTGTTACTTCATTAACATTAAATTCACAGCTAAGTGCTTGTATCTTATGCTTTGAACAAAGCTTATAAAACAATGTATTTTCTTTTTTCTCTCTTTTCTTTTTTTTTTTTTTTTTTTTTTATTCTTTTCCAGACAGGGGTCTCCCTGTAGCACCAGCTATCCTGGAATTTGCTCTGTAGACCAGTCTGGCCTTGAACTTACAAAGATCCACCTGCCTCTGCCTCCCAAGTGCTAGGATTAAAGAAAACAATGTAATTAAAGAAAACAATTTTCTACTTGAAGCATGTCACGACTTCTTGTCCTCCAGGACTCTGAGCAACACTTCAACTCTGCTTTGGGAGCATCTATCCCAGCCTTTGATGTTTGTGATTCTACTCTTAGCTTTTTTCTTTTAACTCTCCTTACATATAGAAATTTATAAAGTCTGAAATCAAATATAGGTTAATTGCAAAAGACTATCTAGGGATTCACAGCTTAACTGTAAGCTTGTATGCAGGTAAGAAAATATAACTTTATATTCCTAAATTACATAGGGGGTTGATGTATATTTTGATGTTCTTTTTTTTTTTTTTTTTTTTGTCTTTTGAGGATAGGGTCTCCCTGTACGCCCACCGATGTCCTGGAACTCAGCTCTGTAACCAGGTTGGCTTGAACCACAAAGATCTGCTTGCTCTGCCTCCTGAGTGCTAGGATTAAAGGCATGTGCCACCCTGCCCAACTTTATTTTAATGTTCCTAAAAAAACATGTGCTCTTTCTCATAAATCTTAGAACTGAGAAAAATAGAGACATATATTTCAAGCTATATCTATAGTAATAACAATATGATATTATCTTTACTGACCAGTTACCCATTTGATTTACATAAAAGGATTTGGTATTAGGAACCACAAATGACGGATAACATACAAAATTTTAGTTATACAAAATAAGTAAACCATGAGAATCTAATGTTCAACATGGTAGTCATAATGAATCACTTTGTAGTGTATGCTTGAATCATTCTAAGAAGGTTGATGTTAAATGCTTTCACCAAAAAGAAAGATAATGGTAACAAAGTTACATAGTGACTAATTGATTGATTGATGAAGATTTTGTGACCAGAGACCTCAGAACTTAACTCTGTAATTTTTTTTTTCATTTGTTTATTTATTTACTTATTAGTTTAAAAAAGAGACACTTGAACTTCACTTCAGACTACAAACAAAGGGATCAAATCCACATGCCAAAAGCACAAAGAAAAATCAACAACATGGGAAAAACAAATAAGAAATCATCCACCAAACACTTCAGTTCCATAGAGGACTCCCACAATGAGATCTTCCACAGGCAAGCCAAGACCACAGAGCTCTCTCTCTCTCTCTACGCTCTCTCTCTCTCTCTACTCTCTCTCCATATATATATATATGTACATATATATGTATATATATATGTATATATATATACATATATATATGTGTGTGTGTGTGTATGATGTGTATGTAGGTAGGTAGGTAGATAGATAGATATTTGTTCTACTGATTCTGTTTTTTTTTCTCTCTCTGATTCATCCTGGAGACCAGTCCATTACTCTCTGATCCATCCTGAAGAGGGGTCCTTTGCTCTCTGATCCGTCCTGGAGTCAGGTCCTTTACTCTCTGATCTATTCTGGAGGTGGGTCCTTACCTCTGTAATTCTTTAAGGAACAATAGTCTGATAGTTGATAATGTAATGCTTATCAAATATAATGATAAACTTTAGAAATATGAATTAGTTTAAATGATAACTATGTGTATATGGTTTGTTATTGTTTGATCTGGAAACATATTCAATAAAACTTGTTATTAAAAAAGAAAAAAACTTAGAAATATTTATTTTCTCAAACTCTTATCATTGCTTTATGTCAAATGTTTAACAATTATTTCTTCTAGTGTCATATCTATTGTACATTTAATGTCTTTAAGAGATAAACACAGGGATGGAGAGATGGCCTAGTAGTTAAGAGCACCAACTGCTCTTGCAGAAGACCCAGGTTCGATCCCCCACACCCACATGGCAGCTGAGAACTGTCTTTAACTCCAGTTCCAGGGGAATCTGACAACCTCTTCTGACCTCCTTGGCATTGCACGATACAGGTGCACAAACCTACATGGAGACAGTACATTCATACACATACAAAAATAATAAAAATAAAAATTTGAAAAAAAAGAGATAAACACAGATTCAAATGAAAAAGAAACTATCAGTGCAGTATGACAACAAGCACTATGGGAGAGAGGGAGAGAAGAGAACTTGTGAAATACCTAGCATTAACCACATGCAAATCATTAAGGTACCCAACTGCTCACTCAGAATCACTCTATGAAGTAGCTGCTGTTATTATTGTTGCAAATAAGATGGCTATGGCCTAGAAGGCTAAAGCAAGTTGTCCTTGGGCACAGGGTGCTTATTAGAAGGATTAGTCACTATGTAGGTAAGGAGGAGTTATGTGCTCTAATTCAAATTTCGCAACTGAACAATGCATTCACATTTGTACTTGCAGATCTCTGGCTTTAGATTTTTATTTTGTTTTGATTATTATTTCTGTAAGTTGACTGACAGAACTATTCTAGAAAACCTCTCCATATTTTTTCATTAAGAAGATGGGAAGAACAGTGTGATGGTAAATCTCACTTGTAAACTTGACAAGATCTAGAATAATTTGGGAGACAGGCCCCTGGGCAAGCCTGTAAGGATTATCTTAATTAGGTTAGCTGAGGTAGATAGACCCACCCACTGGGAGTGGCACTGTTCCCTGGGCTGTAATCCTGGACTATATAGAAAGGATGAAGTGAACTGAGCACAATCACTCTTGACTGACGATGCAATGGGACATCTGCCCCAAGCTCCTGCTGCTGTAACTGCACTGCAGTGATGGACTATACCTCAAACTGTGAGCCAAATATGTTCTTTCTTCCTAAATTGTTTTTGTCAGGGTATTCCATATGAGAAGCTGAAATATATCCAAGATAGGCTAAGTGGACATTGGAGAGGTCTAGAAAGAGACCCAAAGAGGAGACAGACAATTCTTCACTTTGGGACTGAATGCAAAAACCACCACAAAGCAAAGACTCTGGGATTGCAGAGACTGGGCCTCTGATAAGTTTGTGGCATGAAGGCTACCTTATCAAACCTGAAACTTGGTGAACTAATTAATTTTTAAAAACTTTAAACAGTCTGCATCAGTTGATAAAGTTGTTCCTAGAAGCCATAGGTTATTAAATTAAAATCCCAGTTCTTGGAGTGGGGGACTATTTACCTATGAATATTTGGTCAGGAAGGCTCTTGAGGTCTTCCAAAATAATATAGGCAATTGCCGCTGTGGTTGCTTGTCCACCAGAATTCGATGTAAAACATTATTGTTGAAGACATCTGTTCTAGTTTGTCTTCCATTGCTGTGACAAAACACTATGACCAACACCAACTTGGGGAGGAAAGGGTTTATTCAGCTTACATCTCCAGTAAGTCACTTAGGGAGACTACAGTTCATCACTTAGGGAGCCCAAGGCAGGAACTCAGGGCAGGAACCTGGAGGCAGAAGCTGAAGCACAGGCGATGGAGGAATGCAGTTCCCTGGCTTGCTCTCCTGGCCCATGCCCAGCCTGCCTTCTTATATGGTACACAGCAACCTTCCCAGGGTGGCACCACTCATTGTGGGCTGGGCCCTCCCACACTGCTTGACCATCAAGACAATACTCCACAGATGTGGCCACAGGCCAATCCAATGGAGCCAATTCCCCAGTTGAGGCTCCCTCAACCCAGGTGTGTCAAGTTGACACTAAAGCTATCCAGCACAATTGACCCCTTGTCAACTTGACACACAAAACACATCACTATTAAACCACCACCTTTCCAGTTCTTATCCCCAAAGTATGATGTTAACATTAATCACAACCTAAGACAGTACAACCTTAAAAGCCCCACAGTCCTTAAAATGTCCAAACACTTAAAAGTTCACAGTCTGTTAAAAGTCTCTTAACTGTGGGCTGCTGTAAAATCCAAAACAAGTACTGTCTTATTTCAAAGGGAAGAATCAGGCACACTCAAACAAAACCTAAGTCCAGCAAAGTAGCTCAAGGCTGGACACCTGGGATTCACTCACGATCTTCTGGGCTCCAAAGGGTCTCGGCAGCTCCCCCTCTCCGACTCTGCCGTCCGTGGCACACTCATCTCGCAGGCCCAGGCCGACTCCATTCTACACCTACCGCTGCTCTTGGTGGTCGTCCCAGGGTACCGGCATCTCCAAAAAGCTGGGGTCGCTACTGAAACTGAGGCAGCACCTTCACCAATGGTCTCTTCTGACCTCTCCTGGTGCAAAGCCTCAGCTTCTCTCCATGACCCCTGCAATCCTGGGGTCTTCACAGCAACCGAGGTGCACTTCCACCAATGGTCTTTCCTGACCTCTCACAGTGCCAAGCCTCGGCTGCTCTCTGTGACCCCCTCAAATTTCAACACCGGAACCATATAGGAGACTCTTACACGTTACCAAGTCCGGCTTCTGGCTCGAGATGGAGGCTCAGGCCCTTTCTGGGTCACAGCTTCTGTGTGCTGACCTTGAAGATATTCTCCCCAGAAGATTTCACCTCAGTGATGCTGGTCTCTTGTTACTTACAGCTGATTTTTCAGCCCCAGCTAACCAGCATCAATTGCCCCAGTACCACAAAAGTTTCACTTCAGGTTCTGGTCTCTTGTTACTTACAGCTGATTCTCCACAGCCCCAGCTGACCAGAACCCACAGATTACACAGTCCTGATGATCTCTGCTCTCCTTTGAAACTAGAAACTTCACAAGCCAGGCCTCCATCTTCTACAACTCCTTCAGCAAAACTGCTCCAAGCTCCACAGCAACAATCTTTAGGCATTCAATGATCTTCCCAGCCCAAAGTTCCAAACGCCTCCACAATCCTTCCCCAAAACACCAAGGTCAGGTCTGTCACAGCAATACCCCACTCTTCTGGTACCAATTTCTGTCCTAGTTTGTCTTCCATTGCTGTGACAAAACACTCTGACCGACACCAACTTGGGGAGGAAAGGGTTTATTCAGCTTACATCTCCTGGGTCACAGTTCATCACTTAGGGAGCCCAAGGCAGGAACTCAGGGCAGGAACCTGGAGGCAGGAGCTGAAGCACAGGCCATGGAGGAATGCTGTTCACTGGCTTGCTCCCCTGGCTCATGCCCAGCCTGCCTTCTTATAAGGTACACAACAACCTGCCCAGGGTGGCACCACTCATTGTGGGCTGGGCCCTCCCACACTGCTGGACAATCAAGACAATACTCCACAGATGTGGCCACAGGCCAATCCAATGGAGCCAATTCCCCAACTGATGCCCCAGGTGTGTCAAGTTGACACTAAAGCTATCCAGCACAACATCACACCATCTGGTTGCAGGACAGAGAAATAAAGCTGGAACTGAGCTGGAAGCATTTCCACCTTTCATAATGCCAAGGGGACAAGCAGGGTACTGGGGAGAATTAACAAAAGACTTACTCAACAGGAACCCTTCATGCTATATCACTAACTGGTAGGGCAAAGTATGCCCACTGGCAAAATAGTGGCAAGTGCATTATGGGAGTAAACAACTGCTTTCTGATTGGAGGTGAGGCATTTTCCACAGGAGGAAATTCACATCTGGTACTGTACACCTGGCCAAAATCCACAAATGGGAGGGTCATAAGCCCTCCTCAGAAGCTAAGGCTGTTGTTTAGCTAAATGGACATGATGTGCTCATTAAATTGTTTTCAAATAATTATGATTATCCTCAAAATTAGTGTACTTTTGTCTTTGGTCACAGAAAGTTCTTTTTTCAATGGGCAATTGATTATTGCACAGAAGCAAAGTGTTGAGAATAAATGATTGTTAATGCTCAGCCCTAAATGGGACATCTACATCACCCATTTCCCTCAAGGCTCAGGGAATGGCATAGAAAGGGAGGAGAAAGATTGTAAGAGGCAGAGGAAGAGGTGGAGTCCTGCGGAATGCTGTCTCTGGGCACACAGTGGCCCTTGCACTCTTGAACTCATAGGAGCTATGATTATCTGCACATGATTAGGCCCACTAACGTCACACCATGGAAGGTGAAATGACACATGAAGCCACACTCCTCCCTGACTATTTATAAATCATTACTCATAGTGAGTGGAGAAGCGCTCATAAAGCCCCACCCACCCCTGAGAATCATAGGCAGTTGATGGTGGCAAAATAATATATACATCTAAGAATTATTTTTAAAATGCATTTTATCTGGCAAACAAATATTTTAAAATGCATTTTATCTAGCAAACAAATATTTACTTATATTTTCGCCTGAATTTTCTATATCTTTTTGTTTGGTCTGCCTCCTTGCTCCCAGAAAGGGGTTATGAGAGAATGATTTGTAGTCAAACCTTCTTGCCTAGCAAACTATAGGGTTCAAAGGGAACTAGCAATTGAAGAACGAGGATCTAGGCCTTGAAATAAAATCCTTCAGAAGGGAAGGGTCAGAGTATAAGACAATGGGTGAGGTTCTCAGAAGCTATATTGCTGTGGGGCATGGGCCAGCCACACATGGAGAGAAGGCACAAAGAGGCTCCCATAGAGAAATCTGGGAAAGTTTATTCTCACAGGCGGACTCAAGTGGAGTTTCTTTCCAAAGAACTGGATCTCCAAATTTAGATCCTTCAAAGTCTTGGTAAGTTCCCTGAGTTATTCTTTAACTGTTATGGTTGGTTTAAATTACAGCCCATGTGACCATCAGCACAGGTGGTGACATTCCATAAGACACCAAAGAAAATTCTCTCTGCAGGCATGCTTGCATAGGGTATGGTTAGGATATTCCATAACAGAGTCTGCAGGTGCCTTAGCAAGCAAGACATGTGCAAACTGATGTTCCATCAGATAGCTGTGGCATTCTCCTCCCAAGATAAGTTGGATTACTTTTTCTTTCTTTTTTTTTTTTTACATTTCCGTTTAATTGTATTTCTTTTTGAAAAATGTTTAATTTTTGAGTATTTTGCCTGTGTATATGTAAGTGCACTTGTGATGTGCAATGCCGGAGGTGCACAGAAGAGGGCATCAGATCCCCAGGAACTGGAATTATAGACAGTTGTCAGCCAGCATATGGGTGCTAGGAACTAAATTTGGGTCCTCTGCTGGAGCAACCAGTGCTCTTAACTGTTGAGCCATCTCTTCAGCCCAGGATTCCTTTTTCAACACAAATTTTAATAAGCATTTATAAAACCATTATAATGTGAGTTACAATGTCCTAAACTATAAAAATCGAGCATAAAACAATATTTAGACACCCATGAAAGTGACATTAAGCACACGGGTTTATTTCTTTTCCCCATCAGTACCTGTGTCCTGCTTTGTTGATTGATGAGGTGCAGGTATAAAATCTTTCAATAAAAAACCCACAGAGAGGGTGATGAGAACAGGAAGTAGAAATTAGCTAGGCTATTTAGTGTAAAGCCCACCCCCCCAAAAAAAAAACCTAGCCAGTTTTTTCCTGGCTGAGAGCTAGAAATTCTCTTGGATCTAGCAGTAGACTAGTCCCTACTTGAGGGAACTATCTATTCTAAAGGTATCTCTGGTTCTGCCATAGCTAGAGGCTGGGGGTCTGATTTTCCCTTTTCCCTTTTGCCCTGAAGTATCCTGTTCCTGGAAGACATGCAGAGGACGTGACCAGAACCTCAAGGGACTTGGACACCTGGAGTGAGAACCGTACAGGTCAGCTCATCTCCACCTGCCTGTCCTCCTTCCAGTGAGACTTACAGTAGCCCACCCTCTGGAACCGGTCCTGCTGTACAGGAGCTCTGCTTTCTCTGTCCTAAGCTCCTTATCATAAAAATACTTCTTCCTAAAACTTACCCTCTGTGACAAACCTGGGCTGGAGAGACGGATCAGCAATTAAAAGCACTAGCTGCTCTTGAAAAGGAACTGGGTTCAATTCCCAGAAGCCACGTGTTAGCTAGCATCCGTAATAGCAATTCCATGGGATCTGACACCCTCTTCTGTGGGCACTACATGACATGGGTATACCTACCTATATGCAGGCAATACACTCATATGCATAAAAATAAAATAATAAATAAAATCTTTAAAAAATCTGGCAAGGGATTTTTGAAAATAGTTATAACAGAAAGCGTGTAGAGAAAGAATCTACTACATAGTTTTTTAAAGTTAATCCTCTAAGTAGTCTTAGAAGAAGGCCTAAAGTTTAGTTCTTTCAGTGTAGGGAAGATTAAAGCCAATTGGTCAGTGTTTGTCTCTAATTTTCCATCTTCATCACTCCACATCATTCTTTACTTCATGACCAGTCCTTTACAACATCTTCAGAAATTCAGACTGCTTATAAATTCATTGTCAAGTATGAAATTAAGTTGTGTTCATTTGTGTGTTTAATACATTGGAGGCAGGGCAACGTCCTTTCCTGGCCCTGAGAACAACGATCAAACAGGTGGTAATGAACAGTATGTGTTAACCTGAACTAAATATTGACAGTCATTCAGGCTATTTAAAAAAAATTTTTTTATGTGTATGTATGTGTGACTGCATGTCTATATCTGTGCAAGGGCCTTCAGAGAAAGAAGAAATTGTTGAATTCCCTTGAACCAGAGTTACAGATATTTGTGAGCTGCCCTGTGTGGGTGCTTGGAACTGAGTTCAGATCCTCCTGAAGAGCATTGAGCATCTTCAGCCATCTCTCCAGCCCCCATTTGTCAGTTTTATAGCTCAACTTTCTTTCCCAACAGGCCAATTATAATTGAACTCGCACTTTTACCCCCTAAATAATCATTTCTCATGGACCTCTGTATCTGATCTAGTATCCTATGACTAATGGATAAACCCTTTTGGAATATATTATTTTAATAGCAATTCCCCCCCAACCCCAAAGCAAACCAAACCCCAGTTTCCACCAACCAAAAGCAAATAATGCCATCAGATGGCACCTGAAGCTTATAGCTTGAGGTTCATGCCCCCTTCCTTACTTTAACCTGCCTACTCAAAATTTCCACCTTTATATTTAAAAAATGCCTTGATTTGTGACTTTCTTTGTTTTGTTACTACAGTAACGTCATTAAGCTGTTACCATGTTGGAAGAAGGAGTTTGGGATACCTAAGTCTGTGTTCCTGGGCCATGGTTGTTCCTATTTGGCGCCAGAAAAAACTATCACTTTATCCCCTTTGAGCTGAGAGTTGTGGTTTTGCATCAGTGCTTGGAAGAGTTAATATGTTTCTAAATAGTCTTGGTGGCCAATTCTCAAAAAGCCAATTATGTCTAGCTCACTGGATGACAAGAAAAATTCTTAGCACATTTTTATGCAAAAATGCACCCAAATCCATTTGACCGCGTAGAGCACAAGAGCCACTTCATGTACAAAAGGGTGGGCTTTTCAAGACAGACCATACTTCTCAAAATACAAGCCACTATTTTGAAAAAAACCCTCTCCCACACATCCCTCTGTTCTTCCACTGCCTCATTTCTCTCAATTACAGTGCATTTTAAATATAATTATCTGGTTTGTTCACATGGGGATTGATGTAAGATGCATGCCAGTCTTAAACTCAGTTGCATGAGAAAAACACATGCGAAGATGGATTCTCAAGGGAGGATTGTGTAATGTTTTTAGTACATTAAAGTCTATGTCTCTGATTAGTCTTATCCAAGTGAGGTTTGCTTGCAACGATTTTTAAACATATTTTCTCCTAAACACCTTTGGTCTAGAGAAAAGAAATAAGAGCACAGATCTGGATGCCAAACATTACTTGCTCTTTGCAGCTGTCACCTTCTGAATCTGGTAGGGCATCAGGCTTTGACATGGAGAAAGCATTGTTACTAATAGATTCTACTAAATGGAGTTCTTAGTGTTTCATATCTTTGCATGTCTTCAAGTTCAAGGTTTTTGTTTATACATGTAAAGGTTTGAAAGATGTCCTTCATAAATTACATCTGTAGTTCCATCATTAAAATGTTTATGACTTTTCAAGGCCATTGAATCAGTTGATTGAATTAGCTTTGGATAAATTCAATTCACTTCAGGTAGCCTGAACAGATTAATTATTCTGTCTATGGTCTGTGTATCTGCATTAAAGGAGAAAAAGATAATCTAACAAAGATAGTCAGCATACTTCAGCTTCTCTCAAGGACAAAGTTCATGACATACACAAGTAAATCATTAAAAAAAGAATATAATTGAATGCACTTAGCATTTCTACAACAAAAAATCTTCCACGAAGATGAAGGCCTTACAGGGCACAGCTCTAGGCTGTTTATAAATGTCAATTTTCTTTTAATCTGATTGGGGCAGATACAGAGCAAGTTATTCCTCTTCTTCATTATGTTAACTTGGAAAGTTATTTCTGGTCATCTGACTCCCATATTCATTAATCCCCCTTGCCTGTAAAATGAGAGTAACATCTGGCTCTTAAGATTAGCACGAGAATTAAATAGAACATTGTATAAGGCATATTATCATTATTATGTGCATTAAATCTCAGTAAATAAAATCTATAATAATTTTGTTAATTAGGGGAGTAAAGGGCAGAAGAAGGTGTGTGTAATGTCACCTACTAGAAAAGCACAGGAATCAGGAGATGAAGAAAGTTTCATGGGTACCTGATTCTCAAGTGAGGTGTGAGTAATGACATTTTTCTTTGTTTCTCCACATATTTATCATGCCTTTACTGTTCTTTGAGACTCTTGAGATTGTATGCAAGAATAAAGGAAAATCTACATGATTTATCTGCAGTAGAAAACACGGATGAGGGAAGAGAGTATATGAGAAGAAATAAATCATATCATGGAAGACCTGGGAAGTTCCATGAGAAGTTAAATTTCATCCCAAGGGTAAGGATGAGCCAATGAGGTTTAAGTTAAGCTGTGTGTGTGTGTGTGTGTGTGTGTGTGTGTGTGTGTGTGTGTGTAGGGGGGTGATCATACTTTCACTATGAAACAAGGACTTACACTATAGCAGGGATTTTAGAGAAATGATAGGAGCAGCTATCAAGCTAGACTATGGTTAAGGAGAAAAGAGAGCAATGTGAGCAGATAGTAATGTGGAAGATCCCCTGGGACACGATGGATCCCAGGAACTGCATGCAGGAGGAGAGAAAACGGGCCCAAGGGTTAAACTGCTCTCTGACTTGGAAGACCAAGTGAAGAAGGGCTAAAACAATTGGACTCAGATGCACAATGAGTTCGAGGCCAGCCTCAGATGCACTGTGAGTTCGAGGCCAGCCTTGGATGCACCGTGAGTTCGAGGCCAGCCTCAGATGCACTGTGAGTTCGAGGCCAGACTCGGATGCACAGTGAGTTCGAGGCCAGCCTCGGATGCACAGTGAGTTCGAGGCCAGCCTCAGATACACCATGAGTTCGAGGCCAGCCTCAGATGCACAGTGAGTTTGAGGCCAGCCTCAGATGCACCATGAGTTCGAGGCCAGCCTCAGATGCACCGTGAGTTCGAGGCCAGCCTCAGGTGCACTGTGAGTTCGAGGCCAGCCTCGGATGCACAGTGAGTTCGAGGCCAGATTCGGATGCACAGTGAGTTCGAGGCCAGCCTCAGATGCACTGTGAGTTCGAGGCCAGCCTCGGATGCACTGTGAGTTTGAGGCCAGCCTCAGATGCACTGTGAGTTCGAGGCTAGCCAGGCTACAGGAGACTCTGCCCCCCCCCTAAAAAAAAACCCCTCAAAGATAAGATTATTTTAGCATAGAAAGAGCTGCTGTCTATATCAGGAGTAATGATTTTTACTTTGTTGAGAAATTTAGACAACTATACAATAGGTAACAAAGATTATGAAGTAGAATATTATAGAATTTGTCCATTTGTAAAAAAAAAAGAATTTTTCCATTTGTGTTTGATTAACTGAATACACATTTATTGGATCACTCCTGTTTTTATAGCACAATGGAGAAAAAAGATAAACTAGATACACTTTTAGTGCTTGAGGAGGTAAAATAGATTTTGAAGTCAAATATTTTTTTTAAAACTACCAATTTTTTTCAGTAGTAGATAAAAATAAAAGCTATTCTTTATGAACAGATGTCACTGTTGATACTTGATATTAACAGTGGATAAAGACATTAGTTGATAAATTAATTACATAATTGAAATTCAGGAATTTTTGAAAACATTTCATATGTAGAAATACCTGAATTTGTGAGCTATATGAATATATGTTCTAACAAGTTTCTGGAACATACATATATACATAAAACACAATTATATCATTTCAACAATATTTTATGATTTTATGAAAGTCATATTTTGTGATAGTTTTTGACTGAAGGAAGACCAGAAAGAACAAAGAAGAAAGAAGTAGGAAATTAATGCTTTGAAAAACCTTGGACATCACTTTTTATTAAAACACTTTCATAATAATCAAGATAAGAAATCAGCCTACACGTCTGTCTTCAGAAGAACAAATGTGTTGAACACACAATGCAATTCTATTCAGCCATGATGAGCAAATGACATCATTTTCAGGAAAAATGGGTTCAACTGGAGACAGTCCTGCTAAGAGAGACAAGTCAGATGCTAAAAGACACATAACATAGGATTTTTGTCATTTATAAGACCTAAATTTTCCTTCGCCTTTGGCGCCTGGGCCAGAGGGTCAGCGGATTTGGGTCAGTGGCTCTGCACGTTTGTGCAGGCTGCCCAGAAGTCACTTGGGCAAGTACTTTTGGAGGTGGGCTCTTTCCGGGGCTGCATCTAGGGGGTCGTGTCTCTGAGGACTTCTGGGTGGGACTGCCCTTCGCCTTTGGCAACGGGGCCAGAGGGTCGGCGGATTTGGATCAGTGCTGGGAAGTTTTTTTTTTTTTTGGAGAACCTTCAGAACAAGAAGAGAAGAGTGCTTTGGCTTCCAATATCCAATATATAAACAAAATTGAAAACTAGATAAGTCAGTATTCCATAAACAAGGAGGAGGAAAGGAAAAAAAAAAGCATCTGAAGGAGGAAAACAAAACCATCTGCTAACATACTGAAAAGGTATTTGTGATCTGAACCACAAAAGGGAAGTCCACATGCCAGGGACATGACTAAGGGACAACATGGGAAAGGCACAGGATAATCCTGCACCAAGCTCTACCAAACCTGTAGGAGATAGCTACAATGGGAACCCCTTGAAAGAGACCCAAGGAACAGATCTTAGAGGAATAATTACAGACGTATGCAGAGAAATTAAAGAACATAAAGAGGAATTCAGAGAACTAAAGAGAATGAAAAACTCAAAAAGGACCTAGAGGGATACAATGACAAATATTAGAAAGAACTTAAGGAACAGACTGACAAACTCCAGAAAGAACTAGAGGGAGAAAAAAACAAACTCCAAAAGGAAGTAGAAACACTGAAAAAGGAAGCCAACCAACGAAGTAAGGAGCACCAAGAAGAGATTGAGAAGCACCAAGAAGAGATTGAGNTGGAAATGAATGGGGGGGGAGGGAAAGAAGGGGGGGAGGGGAGGCGACATAGGAGGGTGCGTTTTTAACGAAGCCCGGGAAAACGCCAGTAGCCTGATAGAAGACGAAATGTCAAGGGGACAAAAGGGGAAAGAATATGGGGTGGGTGTGGTGTGGGGGACACAGTGGGGTGGGTGGTCAACACAAAAAAAAGGGAAAGCGCCCCACAACCTACCAAAAACTTACCAAGTCCCAGGGAAGTCCAGGTGCTGAGCAGAGGCGGGGGTGTGCGGGGGGAAGAGGCACCCGACCAGGAGAATAGTGAGAGCGGGGGGGTGGTAATATCAGCCACAGATGAGAACAACGGGGGCGGGGTTGTGCGGCAGGGGTAAGCACTTAACAGAATGTCTGCGAGCTCCAAGCCAGGTACATAAAAGGGCAGAGGGGGGCCCTCGGGACAGGCGACATAAACGCCAGTGGAGACATAACCAGGTGCGCGATCAAAGTCGGCAGTGAGGGCACACCGGGGGTGGGGGGCAAGCGGGTGCTATGGGGAACAAGCTGCAATACACATAGCGGTGCAGGGAGCCGGTGGCAGGGATGGCGTGTGGGGAGAGACCCAGGATGGTATGACTGGGTCAAAGGACAAGCTCATTTTGAGTGCTTCGAAGGGGGCGCCACACGGCGTCCATAGGGGCGTACAAGTTTACATCCCACCAGCAATGTGATTATTCCCCCTTGCACCACAACATCTCCACACTTGAGAGCATTCAGAGTCCCCGGAGCCTAGCCAGTCGTATTGGAGTAAGGTGATAGCTCAAAGTGGTTTTAATTTGCAGTTCCTTAATATCAGCGATGTTAAACACTTCTTAGATGTGTTGTCTCGCCAGCTCTAAATTCCTCGCTGTGAAAGTCCCTAGGCAGTTTCTTTGCTCCCTCTTTTGATGATTCATTTGTTTTTCTTGCTTCTTGGTTTTTTGAGTAGATTGTATACCCTGGAAATTAAATCTTATCGATGTAATCTGCATGAAGGTTTTCCTCCTACTCTGTGGGTTTGCTCTTCAACTTCCTTTAGTGTTTCTTTGGATGTACAAACTTTTTTGAGTTTAATGAGGTCCCATTGTCATTGTCGATCTTATGTCGTCTCAGCTGCTGTGTGATTTTAGAAGTCTTTTCCTACACCTATGTCTTGTAGTCCCCATGCTGCAAGGTTCTCTTCTATCACCCTCAGAGGTTGGGGTTTCACGGTGAGGTCTTTAGTCCATCTGGAATTGACTGTTGTGCAAGGTGAAGGTGGGGATTTAATTTCATTCTTCGACAAGTAGTGATCCAGTGTTTTGCCAACACCACTTAACTGAAGATGCTGTCCTTTCCCCTCCATTGTGGTCTTGTTTTCTTGGCGCCCTTGTCAAATATGAGGTGGGCTGAAATTGTATGAGCTCACGTTTTGGATTTTCAGTTTATTCCATTGGTCAACAGGTCTGTTTTTGTCTGTTTTTGTGCCAGGACAGGCCCATTTTTATTTTATAACTATAGCCCCGTAGTATAGTTTTGATGTTTGGTATAGTGATCCCCCCGGTAATTGCTCTTTTCGTTCAGGGTTGCGTTGGCTATTTGGGGTCTTTTGTTTTTCCAGAGGAAATTGAGAGATTTTTTTTCCAAGCCTGTGAAGAAAACTCTTCGGGATTTTGATTGGGATTGCAGATTGCATTGAATCTGTACACGAGTTTGGGGAGGAAGGCTTTTACTATATTTTTTTTCCCAATCCATGAGCATGGGAGGTTGTCCATCTTCTGATGTTCTTCCTCAATTTCCTTCTTCAGGGTTTAAAATTTTGTTTGTAGAGATCCGTGGGGTCGTTGGTTAAGGTTAGGTTTCCTAGGTATTTTATTGTTTTTGAGGCTATGGGACTGGGAATGTCTCCCCTTGTAGTCCTTCATTTTGCGGTCGTTGGGTGTAAAGAAGGCTACGGATTTTTTTTAGATTTATTTTGCATCCTGCCACTTTACCAAGCTCTTAACATTTCTAGGAGTTTTCTTTGGGGGGGGGGGGGTTTGAGGGAGTTCTTAGCATCCCTTAGTAACAATCATATCATCAAGCAAAAGTGATAGCTTGACTTCCTCTTTTTCGCAATTAGAACTCCTTTAATTTTCTTTTCTTGCCTTATTGCCCGGAGGCAGGATGTCAGCACTATATTGAAAAGGAGTGTGACAGGGGGCAGCCTTCCCGAGTTCCTACCTTTAAGGAAATGCTTCATGTCATTTCCTCCCCATTTAGGATGATTTTGGCTGTGGGGTTTTTGCCCTGTATATTGGCTTTGATTACATTGAGAATGATCCCTCCAACTCAGTTCCCCCAGGGTTTAAAACCATGAAGGGATGCCGGGATTTGTCAAAGGCTTCTGCATTCATTGAGATGATGGTGTTTTTTTTTTTCTTTTTCCTTCCTTGCTTCCTTTTCTTGAGTCTGTTTATGTGTTGGATTATTTTTGTTGATTTATGTATGTTGACCATCTCTGCATCTCTGGATATGAATCCAACTTGATCAATGTGGAGTATGATTTCCTGCCTTGATGTGGATCTTGTATTTGATTTGCCAGTATCCTATTAGAATTTTGGCATCTGTGTTCATTAGGGAGATGATCTATAGTTTCTGCTTCCTTTTTGGTTGTATCTTTACCTGGTTTTTTTAATAGCGTGATGCTGGCTCATAGAAAGAATCGGGGAGAACTCCCTCCATTTGTATATCCTTCTAAGCAATTTGAGTAGTAATGGTTGTAAGACTTTCTTTAAATGTTTTAGAATTCTGCTGTGAAACAATCTGGGCCTGGCATTTTTTGGTTGGGAGGCGACTTATTACATCTTCTGTTTCTTCCTGTACTATTGGTCTATTTAGGCTTTCGATCTCTTCTTGGTTGAGCTTTGGTGATTCCCAGGAGTTCAGATATTCATCATTTTCTTCTAGATTTTTCAAAAAACAAGTAGGAATAAAGTTTATGGAAGTAATTCCCGTATGATGTCGGATCGGTTCATTGTTTGTTTGATATTTCCCCTTTCATCATCAATACTATTGATTTGGATTGGTTCCCACTCCTTGTCTTTTGGTTTAGCTATCTTTTGGTCTATCTGTTTATTCTCTCAAAGAACCAACTTTTGGATGCATTGATTTTTTGTTTTTGTATGGTTTTTTCTTGTTTCTATTTCTTGGTTCTCTGCTGTGGTTTGTTATTTCTTTCTTCCGTGTCTCTCCGTTTGGGTTCATTTGTTGGTGTCTCTCAGTATTTGTTAGGCTGCAATTTAGATCATCCTGTGGCTTCTGTTTTTTTTTAATGTAGGGCAATTAGAGCTATAAACTTCCCTCTTAGGACTAGCTTTTAAAGTGTCCCAGAGATTTTGCTGGGTTGTTTTATCAGTGTCATTCAGTGCCAGGAATATTTTTTTTCTTTCTTTATTCTCGTCTCTTCCTTGACCCATCATTAGGCAGGAGAGTGTTGTTTAGTCTCCGTGTGTTCCTGTAGTTTGTAGGGGTTTATTCTGGTGTTGATATGCCGTTTATATTGCACTGTGGTCTGAAAGAATGCATGAAGATTATTTCAAGCATTTTGATATTGTTGAGTTTTTTTGTCCTTGTGTCCAGTATATGGTCTTTTTGGAGAATGTGCCGTGAAGGTGCTGATTAGAAGTGTATTCTCTGTGTTTGGGTGAAATATTCGGTAGAATGTCTGTCAGGGTCCATTTGGTGTATTGGTGTATCATTTAGTTCAGATATTTCTCTGTGTATCCTTTGTCCTGTGGTGATCTCTCTAGGGGACTTAATGGGGTATTGAAGGCCCCTACTATTAGTGCGCTGGGGTTAATCTGTGCCTTGAGATCCTGAAAGAATTGTCTTTATAAGTTTTGGTGAACCGGTTTGGTGCATATATTGTCATGATTGTGAAATCTTCATCGGCAATTGTTCCGTTAATAAAGATGTAAGGGCCCTCTTTTTCTCTTTTGTTTCTTTTACTTTAAGTCTATGTTGTCTGATATAAAATAGCAACAACTGCTTACTTTTCGGTACCATTCGCTTGGAATATATTTTTCCATCCCTCACTAAGTTGGATAGCCTATCCTTGAAATTGAAGGTGGCTTTCTGTAGACAGCAGATAGATGGGTTTTGTTTCCTAATCCATTTGTCCCAGTCTCATGACTTTTGATTTGGGGGTTTTATCCCACTATAGTATTAAGGTTATACATTGAAAGATTGGATGTTGCTTTGTTCACTTTATTATCCTTTTGGGCTTCTAGCCTCTGATTGTTGCTCCGATGGTTGTTTTATTAGTTCTTTTCCTGGGTGTTGAGTGATTGATTGCTCTCTTTCTGCCCTTTGAATTGGCTTCAAGTATTTTCTGACGAGTTGGTTTTCCAGACATGTATTGCCATACATCGTTTTATGTCATGGAAGATTTTCTCTCTCCTTCAATTATAGTCAAACATGTTTTGGCTGGGTTGGGTAACGTATTCTAGGTGTAACGGAACGATCCATAGGCCCTAACACTGGGAATTGCTGTTGACCAGTTCTTCTTGATTTCATGGTTTGAGGAGAGAAGTCATTTGTAATTCTAATGAGTTATCCTTTGATGTAATTGTTTACTTTGTGAGCCCTCAGAAATTTTGTCTTTGTTTTGGGCATCTTGGCATTTTAACTATATATTGGGGCATGGGGAGTTTTCTTTTCTGATCTTGTTCTTTTGGTGGTCTATGTGCGTCTTGTATTTTGTATGGGTTTGTCTATTTTAGTTGGGGAAATTTTTTATCATTATTCTGTTTGAAGATCTGAATCATACTATTCCTGAGATTCTTTCTCCTTACTCATTCCTATGATGCAGAGGTTTGATCTTTCATATGGCCCATATTTCCTGGGTGTTCCACTTTTGCGTTTTTTAAATTTTTACTATAATCTTTATTTGAGATTTTTAAAATTGCATCGTGTTATCCTTCCAGAACTGATATTCTTTGTTCTGACCTTCCTACCATTTTACTTACTAGGCTTTTTCCTTTCCTTTTTCTTGATTGAATGAGTGTTCTAATTCATTTTTGTTTCATCCTGTGTTTTCTTTAGTATGACATCCATTTCTTTTTTGAGCGTTGGAAATGAATGGGGGGGGAGGGAAAGAAGGGGGGGAGGGGAGGCGACATAGGAGGGTGCGTTTTTAACGAAGCCCGGGAAAACGCCAGTAGCCTGATAGAAGACGAAATGTCAAGGGGACAAAAGGGGAAAGAATATGGGGTGGGTGTGGTGTGGGGGACACAGTGGGGTGGGTGGTCAACACAAAAAAAAGGGAAAGCGCCCCACAACCTACCAAAAACTTACCAAGTCCCAGGGAAGTCCAGGTGCTGAGCAGAGGCGGGGGTGTGCGGGGGGAAGAGGCACCCGACCAGGAGAATAGTGAGAGCGGGGGGGTGGTAATATCAGCCACAGATGAGAACAACGGGGGCGGGGTTGTGCGGCAGGGGTAAGCACTTAACAGAATGTCTGCGAGCTCCAAGCCAGGTACATAAAAGGGCAGAGGGGGGCCCTCGGGACAGGCGACATAAACGCCAGTGGAGACATAACCAGGTGCGCGATCAAAGTCGGCAGTGAGGGCACACCGGGGGTGGGGGGCAAGCGGGTGCTATGGGGAACAAGCTGCAATACACATAGCGGTGCAGGGAGCCGGTGGCAGGGATGGCGTGTGGGGAGAGACCCAGGATGGTATGACTGGGTCAAAGGACAAGCTCATTTTGAGTGCTTCGAAGGGGGCGCCACACGGCGTCCATAGGGGCGTACAAGTTTACATCCCACCAGCAATGTGATTATTCCCCCTTGCACCACAACATCTCCACACTTGAGAGCATTCAGAGTCCCCGGAGCCTAGCCAGTCGTATTGGAGTAAGGTGATAGCTCAAAGTGGTTTTAATTTGCAGTTCCTTAATATCAGCGATGTTAAACACTTCTTAGATGTGTTGTCTCGCCAGCTCTAAATTCCTCGCTGTGAAAGTCCCTAGGCAGTTTCTTTGCTCCCTCTTTTGATGATTCATTTGTTTTTCTTGCTTCTTGGTTTTTTGAGTAGATTGTATACCCTGGAAATTAAATCTTATCGATGTAATCTGCATGAAGGTTTTCCTCCTACTCTGTGGGTTTGCTCTTCAACTTCCTTTAGTGTTTCTTTGGATGTACAAACTTTTTTGAGTTTAATGAGGTCCCATTGTCATTGTCGATCTTATGTCGTCTCAGCTGCTGTGTGATTTTAGAAGTCTTTTCCTACACCTATGTCTTGTAGTCCCCATGCTGCAAGGTTCTCTTCTATCACCCTCAGAGGTTGGGGTTTCACGGTGAGGTCTTTAGTCCATCTGGAATTGACTGTTGTGCAAGGTGAAGGTGGGGATTTAATTTCATTCTTCGACAAGTAGTGATCCAGTGTTTTGCCAACACCACTTAACTGAAGATGCTGTCCTTTCCCCTCCATTGTGGTCTTGTTTTCTTGGCGCCCTTGTCAAATATGAGGTGGGCTGAAATTGTATGAGCTCACGTTTTGGATTTTCAGTTTATTCCATTGGTCAACAGGTCTGTTTTTGTCTGTTTTTGTGCCAGGACAGGCCCATTTTTATTTTATAACTATAGCCCCGTAGTATAGTTTTGATGTTTGGTATAGTGATCCCCCCGGTAATTGCTCTTTTCGTTCAGGGTTGCGTTGGCTATTTGGGGTCTTTTGTTTTTCCAGAGGAAATTGAGAGATTTTTTTTCCAAGCCTGTGAAGAAAACTCTTCGGGATTTTGATTGGGATTGCAGATTGCATTGAATCTGTACACGAGTTTGGGGAGGAAGGCTTTTACTATATTTTTTTTCCCAATCCATGAGCATGGGAGGTTGTCCATCTTCTGATGTTCTTCCTCAATTTCCTTCTTCAGGGTTTAAAATTTTGTTTGTAGAGATCCGTGGGGTCGTTGGTTAAGGTTAGGTTTCCTAGGTATTTTATTGTTTTTGAGGCTATGGGACTGGGAATGTCTCCCCTTGTAGTCCTTCATTTTGCGGTCGTTGGGTGTAAAGAAGGCTACGGATTTTTTTTAGATTTATTTTGCATCCTGCCACTTTACCAAGCTCTTAACATTTCTAGGAGTTTTCTTTGGGGGGGGGGGGGTTTGAGGGAGTTCTTAGCATCCCTTAGTAACAATCATATCATCAAGCAAAAGTGATAGCTTGACTTCCTCTTTTTCGCAATTAGAACTCCTTTAATTTTCTTTTCTTGCCTTATTGCCCGGAGGCAGGATGTCAGCACTATATTGAAAAGGAGTGTGACAGGGGGCAGCCTTCCCGAGTTCCTACCTTTAAGGAAATGCTTCATGTCATTTCCTCCCCATTTAGGATGATTTTGGCTGTGGGGTTTTTGCCCTGTATATTGGCTTTGATTACATTGAGAATGATCCCTCCAACTCAGTTCCCCCAGGGTTTAAAACCATGAAGGGATGCCGGGATTTGTCAAAGGCTTCTGCATTCATTGAGATGATGGTGTTTTTTTTTTTCTTTTTCCTTCCTTGCTTCCTTTTCTTGAGTCTGTTTATGTGTTGGATTATTTTTGTTGATTTATGTATGTTGACCATCTCTGCATCTCTGGATATGAATCCAACTTGATCAATGTGGAGTATGATTTCCTGCCTTGATGTGGATCTTGTATTTGATTTGCCAGTATCCTATTAGAATTTTGGCATCTGTGTTCATTAGGGAGATGATCTATAGTTTCTGCTTCCTTTTTGGTTGTATCTTTACCTGGTTTTTTTAATAGCGTGATGCTGGCTCATAGAAAGAATCGGGGAGAACTCCCTCCATTTGTATATCCTTCTAAGCAATTTGAGTAGTAATGGTTGTAAGACTTTCTTTAAATGTTTTAGAATTCTGCTGTGAAACAATCTGGGCCTGGCATTTTTTGGTTGGGAGGCGACTTATTACATCTTCTGTTTCTTCCTGTACTATTGGTCTATTTAGGCTTTCGATCTCTTCTTGGTTGAGCTTTGGTGATTCCCAGGAGTTCAGATATTCATCATTTTCTTCTAGATTTTTCAAAAAACAAGTAGGAATAAAGTTTATGGAAGTAATTCCCGTATGATGTCGGATCGGTTCATTGTTTGTTTGATATTTCCCCTTTCATCATCAATACTATTGATTTGGATTGGTTCCCACTCCTTGTCTTTTGGTTTAGCTATCTTTTGGTCTATCTGTTTATTCTCTCAAAGAACCAACTTTTGGATGCATTGATTTTTTGTTTTTGTATGGTTTTTTCTTGTTTCTATTTCTTGGTTCTCTGCTGTGGTTTGTTATTTCTTTCTTCCGTGTCTCTCCGTTTGGGTTCATTTGTTGGTGTCTCTCAGTATTTGTTAGGCTGCAATTTAGATCATCCTGTGGCTTCTGTTTTTTTTTAATGTAGGGCAATTAGAGCTATAAACTTCCCTCTTAGGACTAGCTTTTAAAGTGTCCCAGAGATTTTGCTGGGTTGTTTTATCAGTGTCATTCAGTGCCAGGAATATTTTTTTTCTTTCTTTATTCTCGTCTCTTCCTTGACCCATCATTAGGCAGGAGAGTGTTGTTTAGTCTCCGTGTGTTCCTGTAGTTTGTAGGGGTTTATTCTGGTGTTGATATGCCGTTTATATTGCACTGTGGTCTGAAAGAATGCATGAAGATTATTTCAAGCATTTTGATATTGTTGAGTTTTTTTGTCCTTGTGTCCAGTATATGGTCTTTTTGGAGAATGTGCCGTGAAGGTGCTGATTAGAAGTGTATTCTCTGTGTTTGGGTGAAATATTCGGTAGAATGTCTGTCAGGGTCCATTTGGTGTATTGGTGTATCATTTAGTTCAGATATTTCTCTGTGTATCCTTTGTCCTGTGGTGATCTCTCTAGGGGACTTAATGGGGTATTGAAGGCCCCTACTATTAGTGCGCTGGGGTTAATCTGTGCCTTGAGATCCTGAAAGAATTGTCTTTATAAGTTTTGGTGAACCGGTTTGGTGCATATATTGTCATGATTGTGAAATCTTCATCGGCAATTGTTCCGTTAATAAAGATGTAAGGGCCCTCTTTTTCTCTTTTGTTTCTTTTACTTTAAGTCTATGTTGTCTGATATAAAATAGCAACAACTGCTTACTTTTCGGTACCATTCGCTTGGAATATATTTTTCCATCCCTCACTAAGTTGGATAGCCTATCCTTGAAATTGAAGGTGGCTTTCTGTAGACAGCATGATAGATGGGTTTATGTTTCCTAAGCCATTCTGTCCCAGTCTCATGCACTTTTGATGGGGAGTTTATCCCATATATATTAAGGTTATAATTGAAAGATTGATGTTGCTCTTCGTTCACTTTATTATCCTTTTGGGCTTCTAGCCTCTGATTTGCTCCGATGGTTAGTTTTTATTAGTTCTTCTTCCTAGGTGTTGAGTGATGTTGCTCTCTTTTCTGGCCCCTTTGAATGGCTTCAAGTATTTTCTGACAGAGATTGGTTTTCCAGACATGTATTCCATGCATCTGTTTATGTCATGGAAGATTGTTCTCTCTCCTTCAATTATAGTCAACATGTTTTGGCTTGGTCGTGGGTAACGTATTCAGGCTGTACGGACGATCCATAGTGCCCTTAACACTGGGAATTGCTTGTACAGTTCTTCTTGATTTCATGGTTTGAGGAGAGAAGTCATTTGTAATTCTATGAGTTAAACCTTTGTATGGGAATTGTTTATCTTTGTGACCTCAGAATTTTGTCTTTGTTTGGGGCATCTTGGCATTTTAACTACTGATATAGGGTGCTGGGGAGTTTTCTGTTTCTGATCTTTTCTAGTTTGGGGTCTATATGTTCTTCTTGTATTTTTATGGGTTTGTCTATTATTCTAGTTGGGGAAATTTTTCTATCATTATTCTGTTGAAGATCTGATCATACTATTCTCTGAGATTCTTAATTCCTCTTCATTCTATGATGCAGAGGTTTGATCTTTTCAATATGCCCATATTTCCGGTGTTGTTCCACTTTTGCGTTTTTTAAATTTTTCTATAAATCTTTATTTGAGAGCTTTTTAACATTTGCTCGTGTTATCTTCCAGAATGATATTCTTTGTTATGATCCTTCACTCCATTTTACTTATAGGCTTTTTCCATTTCCTTTTCTTCTTGATTGAATGAGTGTTCTAATTCCTTTTGTTTCATCCTGTGTTGTTCTTTTAGTATTACCATCCATTCTTTTTTGAGCGTAATGGTGAAACTACAACAATATAGACTGGACACTCATTTGATCAACTTGATTGAACATACAAGCCCCCCCTGCTGGATGGTGGGACCCATGGGCTGTGTGGGTTTGGGCACAACTGCTTGCAAATTGGTTTTACATGAAGGATGCTTGTACTCATAAATTATCACTTATTGCTAAAAATGAAAAAAAAAACTGAGAGAAAGATGCAGGACAGTTATGGCAGAATGCATGATCTGGGATGGGGTGGGGTGGGATGGGGAGAAGGAAAAGGGAAATATTTCTGAACTGAATTGGAAAATGATGTATGAAATACACAAAGCATCAAAAAAAGACCTAAATTTTAATATATGTATTACATACAGTATAAGTTATATATCTATGTATTACATATAGTATGTTATATATCTATGTATTACATATAGTATGTTTATATCTGTGTATTACTTATGGTATAATTTATATATCTATGTATTACATATAGTATAAGTTATATATCTATGTATTACATATAGTATAATTTATATATCTATGTATTATATATAGTACGTTATATATGTATGTATTACTTATAGTATAAGTTATATATCTATGTATTACATATAGTATAAGTTATATATGTATGTATTACTTATAGTATAAGTTATATATCTATGTATTACATATAGTATAGTTTATATATCTATGTATTACATATAGTATAAGTTATATATCTATGTATTATTTATAGTATAAGTTATATATCTATGTATTACTTATAGTATAAGTTATATATCTATGTATTACTTATAGTATATATTATATATCTATGTATTACATATAGTATGTTATATATCTATGTATTACATATAATATGTTATATATCTATGTATTACATATAGTATGTTATATATCTATGTATTACTTATAGTATAAGTTATATGTCTATGTATTACATATAGTATAAGTTATAGTTCTATGTATTACATATAGTATGTTATATATCTACGTAATACATATAGTATAAATTATATATCTATGGCCTGAAGGTAGAAAAGGGCTGCTAGGGAGGGTGAGTGTGGCCAGCAGGATGGGAAGGGGCTGAGTACGTAAGGAATGGTAATCAAGGAGTGAATGATTATATTATAAATGAAGATGTCGCAGCCAGTCATGGTGGCACATGCCTTTAATCCTAGCACTTAAGGAGGCAGAGGCAGGAGGATCTTTGTAAGTTCAAGGCCAGCCTGGTCTACAGAGTGAGTTTCAGGACAGCTGTAGTTACAGGGAGACCCTGTCTCGAAAAGACGAAAAAAATAATAAATTAAGGTGTCATAATAAAATCCATTATTATGGGTTCATTAAAAGAAATCATAATTAGAAATAAGAGAGCAATGCAAATTCCATGGGAAAAATCACTGAATGAGGAATTCTATGTGATGTGTATGATTCTATGTGAGAAAGGCAACTTGAAGTAGAATGGCTTTCTTTAAATGCTACTACAGGAATGTCTTGAGACTCAGGAATGGCCAGAATGTCGCTCAGGTTTTGAATCCTCTTCTGTCCATAGATTTATGAGAGGTTTGGGATATCTCTTGCCTATTAAGTTCCTTTCAACAATTGAAACACATGGATCAAGCTGCAGAGTTAAAGATCCAGTGACTCTTTCAACCTACAATTATTGATCACCTCATTCATTAAATTATTGATGACTTTTCCATAAATATAATTCTTTTAGTTTTTAATTTAAATTTAATTTTAAACAATAATCATGCTGTGAAAATCTTTTTCTTTGAAACAGAATCCTATGAGATTTAAAACCAGTATAGATCATTTTAACCACCATCAAAATTAGGAGAGCAAACTTTTTGTGTATATTTTTTATTGAATTTTTGTGTATTTCATACAAAACATCTTAATCATTTTTATAATCCTCTCCCTGGATCCTTACCCCTTCATATACTTCTCACCAGATTTCATGAATTCTGTCATATATGTAAGGCTAGTGAGTCAAGTTTGTATACTTAGACATCTCTCTATGCAAGTTCATCCACTGGAGTCTAGTCAGCATTTCTAGAGTCTCTCCCTTATAGATAATCAACTTTCTCTCATCCAGAAGTAATAAGCTGCCATTTGTTCTTTGGCTAAGGTTGGGGCCTGCTGCCCATTTTCCCAGTTTTTATGCTTGGTTTTTGTCTGATCGCACTTGCACGGGTCTTGTGCATGCTGACACCATTGCTGTAAGATCATATGAACAAGTTTGCAGAGGCCTGGACGATTCTGTTTCCTTATGATCATGCAGAACCCTGGCTCTTACAATTTTTACCCCCTCTTGTGCAATGGTCTCTGAACCCTGAGTGGGCCAGGTTTAATACAAGAGTCCTCTCCAGTGACATGAATTCTGCAGTCTCTAATTCTTTACACTTTAACCAGTTGTGGCCTTCTCTGTGCACAGTACTCTGTTGCATGGGGAAGATTCATTGCTGAGTTGAGAGATGCAGTAGTATTCTCTCTAACTGCCTGTTCCACTATGTTCCGTGAGCCTTCGGTGTATGTTCCATTGTGGATATGTCACTTAGGGCTGGGCATCTCTCAGATACTTATTCCCTGTTTTACCAGTTTTGGAACTGTTGCAAAAAGAAGCTTCCTTGATGAGTGGTGGATGGTAGATTGTCCGTAAATATAAGAATCCATATTTTCCAAGAGACTCCCAAAAGAACAAAGGTTATTTCCACAGCCCTGAATACCTCCCAGAACTTGAAGGAAAGAACTTATTGCTGAATACAGGACATACTTTGGACACAAGACTTGGAGCACTGGAGCTAGAACTGACCTGGAAGCCTCCTCCCTGAAGACTGGCTCTCATAGTTGTGGAGAATACTATGCAAGCTGCTAAGGGAGGAAAATCAGTCAATGGTCTAACCCCAGATTTAAACTCTTAGAAGCACAACAAACTATAGTGTTGCAGTAGTGGAAGTTTTATCTTGGGGCTAATCAACAACTATGTAATTGGACTCAAAACCTCTCACTGGGAAGGAACTCATATTTGGTCTTGCAATCATAGACAATATACACATGGCTGGAGATGTGATAGATCCGAGAGAAAGCCCTACCTCTGTCATATCCCCAGACAAATGTAATAGTGTAGTAAACTCTTAAACATTCAGAAAACTTCCCTAAACTATTCCATTAGAATTGCATTTACTACTCATAGCTGCTCACAACCACTGACCTGATTTCTATCCCTGAATTTTTTTTCTTTCTTTCTTTTTTTTTTTTTTTGTCTTTTCGAGACAGGGTCTCCCTGTAGCCCCAGCTGTCCTGGAACTCACCTTGTAGACCAGGCTGGCCTTGAACTCACAAAGATCCGCCTGCCTCTGCCTCCCAAGTGCTAGGATTAAAGGTGTGTGCCACCACACCCGGCTCTTTCTTTTTTATTTTAGTTTTTGCTATTGTTGTTTGAGACAGGGTCTCTCTGTAGCACTAACTGGCCTGGAACTCACTATGTCGACCAAGTTGGCCTTGATCTCACAGACATTTGCCTGCTTCTGCCTCTGCCTCTGGAATGTTGAGATTAAAGGTGTGTGATACAACACCCAATTATCACTAAATTTTTTGAGACTGCTAAGTAAATAGAATGTTACAATATGTAACTCTTTGATATTGTCTTCTTTCACTCAGCATAATGTTTTTTGAAATATTTTTTATTGAAGTTTTGTACATTTCATGCATTTCTCAATCCAATTTAGACTCATTCCCCCTTCCATGCCCCCCCACCCCACCCAAGCTCCTGTGTTCTGTCGTACATGTCTTGCATCTTTTTCTCAGTCTTTTTAAAGTTTTTCTTTGCAGAGGTTTTCTGTTTTGGGTAGAAGTTTACTGTTTCAATCAGTTCTTTGACCCAGTCCTTTTGTTGTTCTTTCCAATTTGTATTGCTCCAAAATATGTATGTATGCATACATATATATATGTCACACATATATCAAAATTATGACATCTGAAAATAATCTGTAAGTTAATTCCAAAATGTGTTTAGGAATTCACATTTTCCCTTTAATTTTATATTAGTCTAAAATATGCATACATACTCTCCACCCTTTTACCAAAATCACAAAGTCTGAAAATAAGTGGCAGATTAATTCTAGAGCCCATTAAGGGATTTACATTATAACAGAACAGTTGCTTTTAGATAAAAAGAAGTATAGCACTAACATTGCTCAGTTTGCTTTACAACTAAGGAGTTGGTGCTAGCATCTACAAATGAGAGATACCATTTGTCGTTTGTTTTTTTTTGGGGGGGGACTATGTTACTTCACTTAGCATAATGACTTCTATTTCATAATGAAATGAGTTCATTTACCTGCAAAGTTCATGATGTCTTTCCTTACTCCTGCATAGAATCCCATTGTGTAGTTGTACCACATTTTCTTTATCCACTCATTGGTTGAGGGACACTTGGGTTGCTTCTAGCTCTTTGCTATTGTGAACAGAGCTGCAATAAACATGGTTTTGCATGTTTCTCTGGGACAGATTGAGTCTTATAGTTATATATCCAGTACTGGTATGACCGGGTCAGGTGGTAGGTTTAATTTGAGCCTTTTAAGTATTCTCCATACGGCTTTCCATAGAGTTCGCACGAGTTTGCATTCTTACCAGCAGTGAATGAGTGTTCCCCTTTCCCCAAAACTCCCCAGCATTTGGTGTCATTTGTTTTCCCAATCTTAGCCAGTCTTACTGGGGGTAAGGTGAAATATAAACTGCTTTTAATGTGCATCTCCTTAATTATTAGTGACGTTGAACACTTTCTGAGCTGTTTCTTAGCCATCTTCACTTCTTCACTTCTGAATTCTCTGTTCAGCTCTTTATTTCATCTTTTGATCAAGTCATTTGTTTTCTTGCTCCTTTCCTTTTTGAGTAATATATTCTGGATGTTAAGCCTCTGTCAGGTGTATCACTGTAGGTAAAGGTTTCCTCCTACTCTGTGGGTTTTCTCTTCAATTCTTTGATTGTTCAGCATAAGGTCTTTAAAGTTTATTCGAGTTGTTTTAGTAGACTGATAGGTTTTCCTATTTACTACCTAATAATATTCCAGTGTGAGGAGATGCCACAGTTTGCTTATCCTTTGACTCACTGACGTACATTGAATGATTTCCATTTTAAGAGACTACCAACATACACATACAAGTTTATTATTGATACTTATTTTTAATTTAATTGTTATGTGCTTCATACATAATTTTTCAGTCTGTCTTAATCTCCTTTATACCCACTTCTCCCTTGGCCCCTCCCGCAGCCCCCTCCCTACGGAGTTCACATCTTCTGCCATTTGTGCTGGGTCCATTGCACCAAATTACTTTTCCCTCTAACTCCTCATGTCTAGCTCCTCCCCTGAGCTCTAGTCAGCCTATCCGAGTCTCTTTTCTAAAGAAAACCAGGTCTTCCTCACCTAACCACCATTTGCTACAAATATTTCCTCAGCCGGGGCTGGGCTCTGCTAACCATTTCTGCAGTTCTGTGCTGGGTTTTTGTCCAGCTGAGCTTGCATGGGTCTTGTGCATGCTGATACCAATGCTGTAGGTTCGTATGAACAGGGTCCCAGGAGCTTGTAGGATTCATTTCCATTTAGTCTTGAATCACCTCCCTGGCTCTTACAGTTTTTCTGCCCCCCCCCCTTTTCTGCAATGTTCCCTGAGCCCTGGGTGAGTGAAGCTGAATATAGGCAGCCTGTCCATGGAGCCACACTCTGTAGAGTCCTAATCTTCATGGTTTGGTCATTCAGGCCCTTTTGAGTTCCTGATCTCCTGTTGCATGGAGGAGCTTCATTAACAAGAGTTAAGAGGTAGTTAATGTCTTCTTGGATCCTTTTTCTATGATGCTTGGGTCTTGTGTGTAGAGGCTGCATTGTAGTTGTGTTGCCTAGTCATGTACCATTCACAGACCATGTCTGTGTGTGTCCAGCTGTGGGACTCTGTACTATTCTCATTTGGGCAAAAGAAGCTTCTTTTCTGAGTGGTGTCTGAGATATTTGTAAATATAAGGGTACTTCTTTTGAAGTTAGTAAAATGTTACCTTACTTAGCCTAGGCATGTGTCAACCTTGCAGAATTGTCTAAGATCTATTATGTATTGCCTGCATATATATTAAGGGCACCCAGGTCATGCAGTGCCCACAGAGGCCAGAAGAGGGCACTGGATCCCATGAAATTGAAGTTATGGACTTGTTTGTTAGCCTCCATGTGGGTACTGGGAACTGAACCCAGGTCTTCTGCAGTCAGTGCTCTTAACTGCTGAGCCTTCTCTCCAGCCCCCACATACAAGTGTTTGTGTAAATACATTTTCATTAATTTAAAACAAATATCCAGGCAAAAGATTGTTGTTTGAGATAAGGGTGTGCTCAATTTTAAAAATACTTTTATTGATGATTTGTGTATTTCATACATTATCTTTCCATCCAATTTAGACACATTCCCCTCTCCCTGCCCCACACCTCACCCCAGTTCATACCTTCTGCCATACATGTCTTGTATCTTTCTCTCAGTCTTTCCAGTTTTTCACTGCAGAGGCTTGCTGTTTTGGGCAGAATATAACTGTATCAGTCAGTTCTTTGACCCAGTCTTTATGTTGTTGTTCCCTCCCTTTTTTTGCTCCAACATGTGCTTAAACATTCACATTTTTCTCCTTTAATTTTATATTACTCTGAGATATGAATACATACCTTCTACCCATATACAGTAATTACAGAGTCTGAAAATAAGTGGTAGGTCAATTCTAGAGCCTGTTAAGAGATTCATATTATAACAGAACAGTTGCTTTCAAATAAAAATAAATACAACAATATAACAATAATGTTAGTCAGCTTGCCTTTCAACTGGAGATTTGGTGTTAGCATCCACAAATGAGGGAAACCATTCACCTTTTTTTTTTTTTTTCTTCTGGGGTTGTGTTACTTCACTTAGCATAGTGTCTTCTAATTCCATCCATTTACCTGCAAACTTCATGATGTCATCTTTCTTTAGTGCTTCATAGAACTCCATTGTATAGGTCATTTGGGTTGGTTCCAGCTCTTTGCTATTGTGAAGAGAGCGGCAATAAACATAGCTGTGCATGTATCTTTGCAGTAGGATGAGTCTTGTGGGTATATACCCAGGAGTGGTATGACTGAGTCAGGTGGTAGACTCATTTTGAGTCTTTTAAGGGTTCTCCACACTGGTTTCCATAGTGGTTGTACAAATTTACATTCCCACCAGTAGTGGATGAGTGTTCCCTTTTCCCCACAACCTCTCCAGTATTTGGTGTCTTTTGTTTTCATGATCTTAGCCAGTCTTATCAGAGTGAGATAATATCTTAAAGTGGTTTTAATTTGCATTTCCTTAATTATTAGCAATGTTAAACACTTTTTAAGATGTTTATCAGCCATTTTTATTTTCTTCACTTGTGAAGTAGAGACTTCAGCTCTTCACTCCATCTCTTGAGTGGGTCATTTGTTTTCTTAAGTCTTTGTTTTTTGAGTAGTTTATGTATTCTGGATGTTAATGCTCTGTCAGGTGTATCACTGGTGAAGGTTTTCTCCCACTCTGTGGGTTTTCTCTTCACTTCCTTGATTGTTTCTTTCACTGTACAGAAGCTTTTGAATTTAATGAGGTTCCACTTGTCAATTGTTGACCTTATTTCCTGTGCAGCTGCCATTTGATTTAGAAAGTCTTTTCCTACACTTATGTCTTGTAGGTTGCTGCCAACGTTTTCTTGTATCATTTTCAGAGTTTCAGGTTTCACGCTGAGGTCTTTGATCCACTTGGAGTTGATTTTTGCACAGGGTGAGAGGTAGGGGTTTAATTTCATTCTTCTACAAGTGGTGATCCAGTTTCGTTGGCACCACTTGCTGAAGATGCTATCCTTCCTCCATTGAGTCTTTGGCCCCTTTGTCAAATATGAGGTGGCTGAAATTGTATGTGCTCAAGTTTGGATCTTCAATTTTGTTCCATTGGTCTACAGGTCTGTTTTTGTGCCAGTACCAGGATGTTTTTATGACTATATTCCTGTAGTATAGTTTGAAGTCTGGTATAGTGATTCCCCCTGTATTGCACTTTTCACTCAGGGTCTTTTGTTTTTCCATATGAATTTAAGGATTTTCTTTCCAGGTCTGTGAAGAAACTCTTGGGGATTTTAATTGGGATTACACTGAATCTGTATATTAATTTGGGTAGAATGGACCTTTTTATTATATTAATTTTTGCAATCCATGAGCATGGGAGGTCTTTCCGTCTTCTGATGTCTTCTTCAATCTCCTTTTTCAGGGATTTAAAATTTTTGTTCTAGAGATCTTTGCTGTCTTTTGTTAGGTATTCTATTGTTTTTGTGGTTATTGTGAGTGGGAAGGTCTTCTTGTATTCCTTCTCCAGTTGCTTGTTATTTGTGTAAAGAAAGACTACTGATTTTTCTAGGTTAATTTTGTATTCTGCCACTTTACTGAAACTCTTAATCATTTCTAGGAGCTTTCTGATAGAGTTTTTAGCATCCTTTAGGTAAACTATCAGATCATCTGCAAAGAAGTATAGTTCAACTTCCTCTTTTCCAATTAGTATTCCTTTAATTTATCTTTCTGGCCTTATTGCCCTGGCAAGTGTTTCAAAGCTGTGCTCAATTTTGTATAAAATCATAAAACAGTTCTCCAGACTGATTTTATACCATTTTGTATTTCCACCAGCAAAGTATGAGATCACTTAACCTTGACTGAAAATTTGGTATTATCATTATTCTAACTATTCCAATATGCATGTAGTGGCAGCTAATTCTGGTTATGTTTAGGTTTCTATAATGACTAATAATTCTGGATCCTTTTTAATGTATTTATTTGTCATTATCATATCATTTTTTAAAGTATTTGTTCAAGTCTTTTGTCTATGTTTTACCTTTTTGTCTATTTTTATTTATGTATATGAATGTTATGTCTGCATGTATGTAAGTGCACTGGAGAAAACTCAGGCTCCCTCTCTCTCAACAACCATCGATTATTTGTAGCCCTTCATCTAGGGGTGGAGCCTCATGAAATGTCCCCTATCCACATTGGCCTGTCTACTGGTATTGTCAGTATCTGGGCCTTGTTTAGGCAACAATATTAATGAGATTTAATGGGTGCACTTTCTCTGTCATGTCTAGAAGATACTATCTTGAAGCAGGTATCCTGCTCCTCTGGCTCTTACAGTCTTTCCCTCTACTCCTGTAATATTCTCTGTGCCTTAGATGTAGGCACTGTCTTGTAGATGTATCAGTTGGGATTGGGTACCCCGCAGTCACTTATTCTCTTGCATGTTGATGGTGGTTGTTGGATGGATTGTTTCTTCTTTGAGACCACCTGACAGACTGCATACTTAGGGGAGGAGCCTGGGGCAACACCCAGCCCACCAAGTTTCTGCAATATGCACACACCCAATGGTCCTGCAGAAGGTACTGCTTCTGGAACTTTGGAGGTCAGAGAGTATATAAAAAGGGTCCATCAGATTAGTCTGGCTCCCTCACGGTTTTGGGACCAGCATGAAGAGCAGAGGCCACAGGTTCGCTTGGGAACTCTGGGCAGCAGCTGCATGGTTAGCTTAAGTGAGTGTGTGATTCTTTGCCATTATTTTGTCAGCAAGCCCATTAAGAGTCTCCAGTTTTAACTGAGATTGGAAAACTCTCTACTTGTATTGCCTTTAGCACTGAGGGAAACCAGAAAGCAGCAAGAAGGTGGGTGGCACCGGGATGCTGCAGGCGTAGCTGCGGGCTGTGGGCTGTGAGTGCCCCCCGCCCCCCTTCCCCCGCCCTGGAAGGAAAGTTTCTTCG
The DNA here is from genome assembly GCA_009823505.1 of Rhizomys pruinosus. Lineage (NCBI taxonomy): Eukaryota > Metazoa > Chordata > Mammalia > Rodentia > Spalacidae > Rhizomys > Rhizomys pruinosus. The sequence goes on from VZQC01013506.1 coordinate 829,809, forward strand.
CAACAGTGGTGAATCTCTGTAATAGTTTTCATCTACTATAAAAAGAAGCTCCTTTGATGAGGAGTGCGAGCTACATTTACCAGTCTGGCCTGGCATGTAGGCTGTACCTAGTTTGTATCTTGTTTTATTTTGTGATGCTGGGAAACCCAGGGCCTTGTGCATTCTATGCAAGCACTTTACCACTGACCTACAACCTTGGTTTTTTGAGACAGGCTTTCCCTGTACAGGGCAGTTTGACCTGAAATTCTCAAACCACTGCCTTTGCCTCCAGAGTGCTGGGATTATAGACATTAGCCACCATGCCCACCAATGGCTTTTTATCTAATTTGAATACGCAGCCTTTGTTAGACATGTAATTTTCAAATATTCTTTCCAAGTCTGTAGATTGCATCTTTATTTTATTTTTATTTTATTTTTTGGTATTTTTGAGACAGGGTCTCCCTTTAGTCTCAGCTGTCCTGGAACTCACTTTGTAGACCAGGCTGGTCTTGAACTCACAAAGATCCACCTGCCTCTGCCTCCCAAGTGCTAGGATTAAAGGCACTCACCACCACGCCCAGCTTAAGCAAGGAATTTTAAAGAAATAAAATGCCACATTCCTAAGGGCACATCTCATAGCACTGTTGATGAACGTGAAAATTGAAATTAATCTTAAGTTTCTACCATGAACTAACTATATAGCTCGATTATCCTTTAGCTGTGAGAACAAGTTGAATGTGTAATAATATCATATGAAAAGTTATGCTTTAAGTAAAATACAATTACATGTGCTAGAGGCCTACAATTACAGAAAAACACTGCTTAGAGAGGAGATGATGAAATTTTGATTAAAGTATTAAGACGGGGAGGCCACATTAAGTGCAAACAATGTTTAAGATTGCAGACAACTTTTAAAATTCTACTTTTGTGTATTTCTCTAATGTTCTTTAAATATATTTATGGAATAAAGCAATACACAAAATGCTATTTATTTATTTTATTTATTTATTTTTTTTAATTTTTTTTATTAATTTTATTTATTTCCGTATGTGTATGAATGTACTGTCTGCATGCAAGTTTGTGCACCCGTGTCGTGCAATGCCTCGGAGGTCAGAAGAGGGTGTCGGATTCCCCTGGAACTGGAGTTCTCCTGGAATTGGAGTTTCAGACAGTTCTCGGCCGCCATGTGGGTGCTGGGGATCGAACCCGGGTCCTCTGTAAGAGCGGTCGGCACTCTTAACCGCTAGGCCATCTCTCCAGTGTCTTTGGTGGAAGAATCAAGAATTCTACTGATTCTTTCTGCTATGGCAAGTTGTCCACTGGCAGGTGTGGGTGTGTGTATGTGTGTGTGTGTGTGTGTGTGTGTGTGTGTGTGTGTGTGTGTGTGTAGATGCTTGAGAAGGAAATGCCCGGTAGTGGGGAGGTGCTGCAGAGTTGGGATAATGCTGGAGATGACCGTGAGAACGTGGATTCATTTAATGAGACACGATGACAGGGACTCTTATCCGTGCTCCCATAGACTCTTCCCACCCCCTTTCTGTTCGCTGCCTCAATTTACTACATCCCAAGTGTACTGTAAACATCCTACATCTCTTCACAGAGAATGGATTATATTTATTCAGTCACTGTCAAGGACTTTGTTTCACCCAGAGGACAAATGCTCACCTCTTTCCTGAGGCCCTCACAATCCGAAGCTTTTATCCATCATATGCACAGGTAGCCATTATCCTTACTGCAGCTAAATAAGCTAGAGATGAGCTGAGTTTTGAAAATTACCTTTCACTTAATATCTCCCCAAATAGCCATATGATTTGCTTTTCTTGGTCTCCTTCTTTGAGTTGTGAAATTGTCTCACACTTTGTTTCTTACACATAATTGCTATGTTTTGAACCAGGGCAGTGCTTGCTCCAGGGGAGATAGATAATCACCACTGTGTTCTCTGGGAAGGCAAGTGAAATACTCAGCTTGCATCAGAAGTTGAACCAACAGGCTTTATAGATCCATTTAAACCCATATCCTCTTTGTACCTGGCACTCTAAGCAAACTGAAGAACTCTTACCCAATACCCTGTTAGAGTTCATTTGTTCTGAGGTAATCTTCATTTCCTTAGGAGGATAGTAGAATGTTTCACTTAGAAATGTAGAGCCCAGCTGCAGTGTCTGAAGCAAGACACAAGGTCAAAGAATCACTGAAATCCAGGTTGCTGTGGTGGTCCACCAGTGATGTGCGGTGTCTGAAGCAAGACACGAGGTCACAGAATCACAGGAATCCAGGCTGCCATGGAGTCCACTAGTGATGTGCGGTGTCTGAAGCGAGACACGAGGTCGCAGAATCACAGGAATCCAGGCTGCCGTGGCGTCCACTAGTGATGTGCGGTGTATGAAGTGAGACACGAGGTCGCAGAATCACAGGGATCCAGGCTGCCGTGGCATCCACTAGTGATGTCCCTTTCCACCCAGAAGCTGGTGCTCCATAGATGCGGCTTTCATCATTTTGAGCTGGGACTAGGATTACACTAATAAAAAATAAAAAGGTTCTCCGGCTTTCTTTTGCATTTATGTTTGCTTGGAAAGCACTCCTTGCTTTGGCAGTTACATGACAAATATACTTAAAGGACATCAAGCAACTTTAGGAATTATTATCATATGATTTGCAGATTTTAAAGCTCAAGGCAACACTTTGTTGCTGGGCTCTATATCCCTTCTTTAGTCTTCCACAGTGTTGCCCTTCTCCAAGGGCTCTCTAACAGTCTGATGACAAGTCAGAGACATTAAATATATTCAAAGGAGGCTGGGTGAGTTGAGGGGTCAGAAGGTCTGCTGAGGTTCTGGGAAGTCATCCAAATCAGAGTCAAAACCAACACTTGCTTAGGGACCTTTATTGCAATAGGCACAAAAGTGCCCCCTTCCTTATTGTCCATGGAAACTTTGAAATGTGATCAAAGTTACTTCTTACCACAGAGCCAGCCATTCTCACCACTTCCATGAACTTGCTGATACTGTCTCCAAGGACAGCTGCCTCTTAACTGGTAAAGTGTGGCTTAGAGATATGGCCCAGCTGTTAAAGGCTAAAGCTAACAACCAAATCATTAACTGGTAAAGCTTGAGCTGGTCACTTCTTGATATCATAGGTGCCTGCTTCTCTAACTTCTTTGCCAATTCATTTTACACTGTGTAAACTTCTGTGTTTGGCATTTAGTTGGTATGGGCTACTGTTTATAAACTGATGTGTAATTGATGGCAAGGCAACATGGCCTTAGTTACACTGGATGTGTATGGATTAGTGCTTAGAAAGAGAGAGGGTGTGTAATAGGAGAGTGGCATATGATTATTTGTTATTCAAATCCATGTTTACACTTATTATGTGACCAAACAACAGAATAGGTCCTGAATGCACAGTCAGGAGCAACACAGAAACAGCAGAATTCCTGTCCACAGGGGCCTGCCTGGTCTAGTGGGAGATGCTAATGAGTAGAAAGAAGACTGTGGAAGCCTCACAAGAAGTGATGAACCCCAAGCTTGGAGGATGAGTGAAACCCTTCCCAGACTTTCAGGCTGAGAACTGACGTATGGTTAAAATTCGGAGAAGGGCCACAAAGACGGCCTAGCAGGTAAACCACTTGCCAGGCAAGCCTGGAAGCCTGTTTGACCTCTGGAACCCATGTAAAGTTGGAGGGAGAGAACTGACTTGTTTTCTGAGAGCCATCGCATGTGCGTGTGTACCCATGTGCACACACACAAATAATAAATAAAATATAAAAATATAATTATAGGAACTGAAGGGAAAAGTGAGTTGGGAGCAGATGAGATGCAGCTAAAGGTTAGACTCTGAGGAGGTGAAGGTTTCTGGAAAGACAACGGGAAAGGAAGGGCTGGGCTTGTTCAGGGTCTGGTGGATCCGGAGGATGTGAGAGACCAAACGAGGCTTGGTGAAGGAGGCGTGACGGGCAACATGAATCTTGACAAGCCAAGGCCACCAGGGTGATGGTTCTTTTCCTTCAAGGATAATGAATGGGATTTCCCACAAGAGGGCACCCTAACAGAAGACATTGATGGGTGCATCAATCGCCTGTCTGCAGGACTTGCTGGCCCCATGAAACTCCATCTGACGAAAGCGAAGGACATGGGTCCCATTTAATTCCCGGGGAGAGAAATCACAGGTATGTGATTTCACAAACAAAAGACTCCTCTCCGGAAGAATGATCTGTTTTCTGAAAAGCCACAGCATTCTTCAGGACCCTCACAGGACTTACATTGCCTGGTTGAGCTTGAATTTACCATGTAAATGCTGAACTTTCTTTTTTTTTTTGGCCTTTGGAAAGGTTCAGGGTAAATCATTCATCTTCTTTCATTGCATGCTATGCACAGAAGTATCAGATCTCCCTGGACAACAAGGCATGGTGTTTTATTTTAGGCGAAATACTACAGTCATTTAAGCAGCCCTAAAAATATGCCTGGCACCTTAGAATCACTTGGTTTCTTAATGATTTTATCTTGGAATTTCAGCCCATTTCCTCAGGAAGTGCTATTAGCAGTACACCATGCAGAATTTAGTCTACTGAGTAGACAACAATGTGGGTGTTCTAAGCTCAAGCTGTGCCTTCAATAATTGCATAAAAAGAACAAATGGACCCCTATTTTCCCTTGTCTCAGGACTGTCTATTGAAAAGGTGCTCCTCGGTCTGCTGAGATGTTGATATGGTGATACAAGGTAGATGGAATATCTGCTGAGACAGCTCCTGACTTGTTTTGGCCCTTCCAAAGCCTTGGGAAAGGCCTCTTCTCAGATAAGGACCCCTCAAATTATGTAAACTTCATACTACCTCCATAAACCCTGCTTCTCCAGAGGTTATTTATATGAAGACATACCTAGATCCATCTGTGACAGCAGAACACATCTGCTGTCACATCTGTGACAGCTCCTGCTAAATCCAACAGTCGTGGGACAATAGCAATTGTTCCACGTTGCACGCATTTCCACCGGCTTTTCTCCCCAGTTTACCTTTAAGGGACTGTTGTATCAAAGGGAAGGAAGGAAGTGACTAAGAAAAGGAAGTGTGTCTAAGTAATTTTAAAAGTATATTTTCAAATGACAAATTCCCAGCCTCAAGCAAGGCTTTCAGGCTAGGCTAAGGGCACTGTGACTAGAAATGTCAATCCTGAAGGGTTGAATCCCTCCTCTGCACAGCCCCTAACTCTGCACACGTGGATAGTGTTTTGAACTGTGAGTTTCCCCAGAATCCTCTGCATTTCCAAACTCGCTTAAATCACACTCTGCCTTTCTTTCCATTTTCCTTTCAGGCCCCAGGGAGGTGCACCCACTTTCTGATTTAATGACTTCTTTCCCATCTTCAGCACATGAAAGCTTCCTCCTACCTTTGTTGAGCTGGTCAGGTCCATTTTCTGTCCGTCTCCCACAGCTCCTTTCTACATTGTTTTGCTCTCTGTCATCCCTCTCAGCCACATTGGATACCAAGCTAATGGATGCCCTGAAGTTAGCATGTTTTCTGTTTATCCTTTCCATAAGAAATAATTTACAGCAGGATTTAGCACCCAGAATGGGAAAACAGGAAAGAATCTTGTTCTGTGTGGTCTCAGGCCCACGGTGCTAGAAGCTGACTTTACTAGGAAACTTCCAGCTTCAAACAGACAGGGAGAGGGAAGTGCAGGGCCCAACTAAGATACAGCAATACATAAATGTGATCATGAATCATGTTTACGCTATAATACGTATACTCCTGTGTACAAAGCCCCAGTTTCAGCCTCTCCCCACGTGGCAGATTAATGCTTATGAGGGAGCCCACTTTTTTCTTTGACATTCAGTTAAGCTAAAAACACAAAACCAGCCATCTGTACTGCCTTTCATGTATTAGATTGCTAAAAGATGTTCCCTGTCAGACCTTTTCTTTCAGCTTTGGCGAGGAGACACGTACAGATATGACACTTCTGTCATCCACATATGAAATACTGAGATTACAACAGAGTCATAGGTCCTTTGTAAAATCATCAGGCTGAGCACTGGGTTCTTCTTATTGCCGCAGCGCAACAGTGGCAGGCACTCAACTTTACTGAATTTCATGAGTATGGGGTTGTTTTGACCACAAGGACACTAAATGGTCTCAGGGATCTTCAATTGTGTTCCACATTTTTCATTAACACTTGCACTTAAGCAACTCATTCCAATTCTTTCTGTTGTTCTTGTTCTGTGTGAACTATCTGCTAGCAGTTGCCATGCCAACCCCAAATCCTGGGGCCTGCTCTTATCACAAGTTTCCATTAGCATATTTTTAATAGCACCTGATTGTCCTCCAAAGCTCTTTTAGTCCCTGAACTGCATTAGCTCACAGTGTCATGAGACTTGGTTGCGTGTATATACTGTGCATTTACTGTGTGGATTAGGAAGAGAATATGCTGAGCTTCACAGCCAGTGTCCCAAGTTCAGCCTTTCATGAATGCCAGGCTGGTTCCTTGGGTCTCGTTCAAAAGGAAGAGGATGACAATTTGTGGTCCATTAAGGAATCAGTTCTTATGCCCTGGAGCTGACTTACCATAATGTATAATGCCAAGACATCTCTAAGATTTATGGAAGACTTTCCTCTCCCCAGTGTTAGGGGGCTGGGCAGAAGTGGGACCCCCTGGCGCTCTTCTAACTTAAGCCAAACAGGATGGAAGAGGCAATACTCATCAGAAGTCAGCGTCTCTTCAGGAAGAGATTAGAGAAAGAAGAATGAATTAGTTATGATTAATGAAGAATGTTATTTGAAATAACTAGTTAAGATCTTTAGAAAATAAGATGCTTCTTTTTTTAAAAAGTTTTTTTTAATTTATTCATTTATTTGTGTGCATGAATGTACTGTCTGCATGTAGGTCCGTGCACCCGTGTCATGCAATGCTGCAGAGGTCAGAAGAGGGCGTTGGATTCCCCTGGAACTGGAGTTAAAGACGGTTCTCAGCCTCCATGTGGGTGCTGGGGATCGAAACTGGGTCCTCTGCAAGAGCAGTCAGAGCTCTTAACCTCTAGGCCATCTCTCCAGCCCTTAAGCTGCTTCTTTAAGGTGCTGAAAACTTTCAAAAATATTGAGATAGGTAGAAACATTTTGATCCCTAAAGTGAAATAATTTAAAATTACTAATAAAATTTGGATAAAACAAAGCAAAATTAAATTTAGCTATTGTATTAGTCACTTTTCTGTTGCTGTGATAAAACCACCATTTCCAAGGGAACTTATACAAGGAAGAGTTTATTTGAGCTTATGATTGACAGTTCCAGGGAATCGGAGTCCATTGTGGCAGGAGGCATGGTGGCTGGAGCTGGAGCAGCAGCCGAGGGTCACATCTCACAATGAGCACAGGAAGGAGAGAGAGAGAGAGAGAGAGAGAGAGAGAGAGAGAGAGAGAGAGAGAGAGAGAGAGACTGGAGACCACAAGGCTTGTTAAATTCACTAAGCCTGCCCCCAGTAACATACTTCCTCTGGCATGGCCACACCTTCTAAGACCTCCAAGAACAGTGCCACCAACTGTAGACAAAAATGTCTGAATACTTAAAGCCTATGGGAGACACTATCATTCAAACCACCACAGCTCTTGTAAAAAATAGTTCAGGACAGGGGTCTGGGGAGATGGCTCAGCAGTTAACAGCACTGGTTGCTCTTCTAGAGTACCTGGGTTCAGTCCCCAGGACCCACATAGTGGCTGACAACAGTCTGTAACTCCAGTTCCAGGGATCCAGCTCCCTCTTCTGGTCCTTTCAGGTCCTGTATGCATACACTCTTATGTATAGGCAGGCAAAACATTCATATACATAAATTATAAATAAAATATTTTTTTAAATCCAGAACAGTGGACTTTAGAAAGCCAAATGGAAGATGGTGGAAGGCAACAGGCACTGGATATTAACTGTGCAAACATAAGGACTGTATCCATTGAGAGCGTCAACTCCAGTGCTGCCAGAGTTTCACGGAGCTAAAGAAAGTTCAAGTGCATGTTTCTGGCAAAATCTTCCAATTTTAAAATATCGGTCATCTAATGACTGGACTTTACAACCTTGTGAAGCTCAGTGGTAGAGTGCTTGCTTGCCTAGCAGGTACAAGGCCCGGAGTTTGATTCCAGCATTGTAAACACAAATACACAAAAACAGCCAAGCACCAGGTAGCTTGACATGTAGGACACTGTGTAAGGAGAAAGGAAGAGCCCATGACCTGCCAGTTTGTGTCTGCTTTAGGAGAGAGTCATGCTTTAGTTATTAACTTTCCATTTTTAAAAACTATTTCAAAGACTAGTGGACCATAGGGTGAAATATGTTTAGAAGGCTGTATAATCTTCACCCACAATCTATCTCCCTAAATATTTCCATCTTGTAAAAAATGAAACTCCAAAAAAGTACCCCAACTGAAGCTCTCTATATTACAAACAGTGCCTCATCCCCTTCCTCCAACTCCTGGAGACTACTATTCTCTTTTGTTCAGTATGAGCTCCATTACTCTGAGTTATTCAAACAAGTGTGACTGTATGTTTTTTCGTCTTTTGGGGACCAAATTATTTTATTTACTATAATGTTGTCAGGGAGTAATCATGTTGTAGCAATTGCCAGAATTCCCTTCATTCATTTTTTCTGATGGAATAATTTGTCATCTTATATATGTAGGTGATATATATATATATATATATATATATATATATGTATATACATGTATATACACAATGCCATTTGGTTTTATTTTTCATCTACTAATGGAAATTTGGTTTTCCTCCATGTTTTAGCTATTCTTAATAATGCTGCTCTGAACATGTTGTATAAATATCTCTTCAAGATACTTCTTTCCGTGCTTCTGAATGGAATTGTTGAGTCACATGGTAGTTTCATTTTTTTTTGAGAAAGATACATACTGTTTTCATAAGTAGTTATAACATTTTCTTTTTTTTTATTTTATTTATTTCTGTATGTATATGAATATACTGTCTGCATGCAGGTCTGTGCACCCGTGTCGTGCAATGCCGCGGAGGTCAGAAGAGGGTGTTGGATTCCCCTGGAACTGGAGTTCTCCTGGAATTGGAATTTTGGACGGTTCTTGGCCTCCATGTGGGTGCTGGGGATCGAACCCTGGTCCTCTGAAAGAGCGGTCGGCACTCTTAACCACTAGGCCATCTCTCCAGCCCCTAACATTTTCATAAGTAGTTATAACATTTTTGCATTCCCTTAATAGTGCACAACACTTCCAATTTCTCCAAATATTTTCTGAATTTGTTATTTTTCTGGATATTGTTTGCTTGCTTTTTAATTTTTTTAAATTTTTATTGAGCACATTTCCTACAACATTTCTTAATCAAATTTAGACTCATTCCCCCATCCATGCCCACCCGTTCTTTTTATTTCTTTTATTTTTGGTTTTCAATTCTCTAGTGGTTAGTGGCATAGCACTTGGGTATCTTGTTTGGAGCAATGATTATTCAAACCTTTTGCCCTCTTTTGAATTGGGTGTTGTTGAGCTGTAAGGTTTCCATATATTTGATATCCCTAATCAGACATGTGATTTGAAACTATTTTCTTCCATTCTGTAGGCTAGCTTTGTTGATATCATTTGATGCACTCAAAGACATCCACAAAGTCCAGTTGGTCTACATTTTGTTTTGTTGCCTGTGCCTTACCATCACATTCAGAAATCACTAACAAATACAGTGTGCTAGGGCTAGACAGAGAGCCCAGCAGCTAAGAGTACTTGCTCTTGCAGAAGACTAGAATTCAGTTTCCAGCAGCCACATTGGATGGCTCACAACCCCCTGTAACTCCAGTTTCAATGTATCTGACACTTTCTTCTGTCTTCCACAGGCACTCAAAACACAGACACAAATACAGACACAGACGCACAGACACACACACTCACAGAGAGAAATAAAAACAAAATTAAAAAACCCCAAATTCAGTGTCATAATCCAATTTTAGAAGAAAATTGTAGTTTTGATTTTACATTTATGTTTTTTTAATTTTTTTGGCATTTTTCTTAACTTTAAATTGTCAAATAATCATGTCTTTGATCACAATGAAATGTTTTGACTCATGTATATTTGTAGAGATATTAATTAACATTGCCCATCAATTTATTTTCTTGTGTTTTACAAATGCTAAAAATGTATTCTTGTAGCAATTGTGCAACATACAATATTGTACTGTTAAAACAGAGCAATATATAACTAAAACTTTATTCTAATGGGAATTCTGTGTTTTGATCAATATACATCCAGTTATTTCCTCTCTACACCCAACCTCTGCTAAATAGCTTTCTGACTTCAGTTGCTTTTTGTATGTGGTGGTAGATTAGAATCCAACTTCATTCCTTAGTTTGTAGGTACATAGTTTTCCATGAACCATTTACTCGAACAATTGTCCCTTTCCTACCAAATGCTCTGGACACTGCTATCAAAAATCATCCTATTAAGCATGAAGATTTGTTTCTGCTTCCAATTCTGTCTCATTGTTCTATATGTCTGTCTTTAAAAATATTTTATTTATTATTTTTATGTTATGCTTATGAATGTATTCTCTGCTTGCACGTTTAAGTGTACCCACGTCATGCAGTGCCCACAGAGGTCAGAAAGGGGCATTGGATGTCCTCAAAATGGAGTTACTGGTGGTTGTTAACAACCATGTGGATGCTGGGAATCACACCCGGGTCCTCCGTAAGAGCAGCTGCTGGTCTTAACCACTGAGCCATGTGTACAGCTCCCTGTATGTCTTTTCTTATACTGGTACTACATGCCTGTGGTTACTCTTTGTAGTGAGTACTGAAATCAAGAGTTTTCTCCATCACTTTGTTCTTTTTGTTTCTTTTTACCGGGGTACCTTGAAATTTCACAGTCAATTTTAGCTAGATCTTTCTATTCATGTAAAACTGTTGTTGGAATTTTGTTAGGAATTATTTTGAATCTAAAGATAATTTTGGATAGTATTAGCATTTTAATAATATTATGTCTTCCAGACTATTAACATGGAATTTGTTTTTATATATGGTTTCTTTAATTTCTTTCAAAACCATTTTGTTTTTCTCATTAACAGGTTCTTGGCTACTTGGATAAGTTAACTCCTAAGTTGCTTCTCCTCCTTCTCTTTCTTCTCTTCCTGCTCTGGTTCCTCTTTCTCCTCTTTCTTTTTCTTATTCTTCATCAAAGTTTGTCCTGAAACTTACTCTGTAGCCCAGGCTGGTCTTTAACCAATAGTGATCCTCCTGTCTTAATCGTCTGAGTCCTGAGGTCACAAATGTGAACCATCACACCTGGCTCTTTTAATTTTGACATTTAAAAATGAAATTGTTAGCTGGGCATGGTGGTGCACACCTTTAATCCTAGCACTTGGGAGGTAGAGGCAGGCGGATCTCTGTGAGTTCAAGGCCAGCCTGGTCTACAGAGCGAGTTCCAGGACAGCCAAGTCAGCAGAGAGACTGTCTCAAAAAGACCAAAAAAAAAAAATAAAAAATAAAAAAAAAGAATGTTTGTAACAGATTTTTCTTTTTTTGATTTTTCATATGTTAACATATGTATATATGTAATTTTGTTTTTTTGGGTGTCAATTGCTAGTATGCTGAACTTATTTATTAATTTGAATAGGCAATTAAATGTGGAATCTTCAGGATTTTCTCCATATAAGATGACAGCATCTGGGAATAGAGCCAATTATTTTTCCTTTCCTATTTGGATGGCTTTTCTTTTTCTTGCATAATTGTTTGTGCTACAGGAGACTCATTTTCAATACAAACACAAAAATAGATTGCAAATGACAAAAATATATACTGTTGTTTGTTTGTTTCTACATTATACCAAAGAGAAGAGGTAAAATGGGTTTTCTTAGAAACTCTTATAACAGGAGGATCAAGACAGGATGTGGTGCTTACTGGACCTCATTTGGCAACCATGGGAAGGGAAAACTCCAGTGTGGAGTACAAGGGCAGGACTGATGGTGGTGTTGGGTTGCCAAGGAGGAGCCTTCAAACAGGAACATCTTTCAGCCTAATAAAAAAAAAAAAGAAATCATAAGCCTGAAGATGCTAAAACCTATGATATATTATGTGCATGCATATTGTCATATTTTGGAGTGATCAACATATTGGAAGGACAACAACAACAACAACAGAACAACAACAACCAAAAAGACTGGGTTCAAAAAGGAACTGATGAAACGGTGAACTTCTGCTCGAAACAGTAAAACTTCTGCATTGAGAATTTGAGAAGACTAGAAAAAGATGAAAAACATGTTTGGCAGAATGCATGGAGCCCTGCTGGGGGGGGGCAAGGAAGGGGGGATGGGTCTAGACTTGATTGGGAATTTTGTAAGAAAATGCACAAATGCTTCAGTAAATTTGGCATTGGAGGCTGGGAGATAGCTAGCGGTTAAGAGCTCCAGACTCCTCTTGCAGAGTATTGAACCCGGGTTCGATCCCCAGCACCCACATGGCGGCTAAGAACCGTCTGTAACTCCAATTCCAGGAGAACTCCAGTTCCAGGGGAATCTGAGACCCTCTTCTGACCTCCGCGGCATTGCACGACCCGGGTGCACAGACCTGCATGCAAACAATACATTCATACACATACAAAAAAAAAAATTGGCTTTGAAAAAAAAAGAAACTCTTACAAGAAAAGTGCATAATATGTAGTGTGTGTGTGTGTGTGTGTGTGTGTGTGTGTGTGTGTGTGTGTATTTTAGACAGGGGATCACCAGGTAGCCCTGGGTGGTCTGGTCTGGAACTTGCTTTATGGACCAGACTAGCCTTGGACAGAAATCTGCCTGCTTCTGCATCCCAAATGCTGGGACTAATAGCATGTACCACTGCCCCTGGCAAGTATTTTTTTTTAAAGCAAGATTTTATTCGATTGAGCTAATTGCCTTTTATCCCCAGTTTGTTGAGTGTTTTTTTCCTTTTATATCATAAAAGGATAATGAATTTTCTCAACTTCTATGCCTGTATCAATAAGATGATCTTTACTGTCTTACCTCAATATTCTCTTTTTTATTACTATTTTCACAGAATATTTTTCTGTCATTTGTAATCTATTTCTGTCTTTGTATTTGAAGTGAACCTCCTGTAAATAGTACAAATAGATCATTTTTTAAAAATATTTTTTAAATTTTATTTATTTATTATTTATGTGTATGAATGTACTGTCTACATGTAGGTTTGTGCACCCATCTCGTGCAATGCTGCGGAGGTCAGAAGAAGGTGTCTGATTCCCCTGGAACTGGAGTTCTCCTGGAATTGGAGTTACAGATGGTTCTCAGCCGCCATGTGGGTGCTGGGGATCGAACCAGGGTCCTCTGCAAGAGCAGTCGGTGCTCTTAACTGCCAGGCTATCTCTCCAGCCCCCAAATAGATCATTTTTAATCTATTTTGTCAATATGCGTGTTTTAATTGAAGAGATGGATACATTGACACTTGAAGTAATTACTAATGTGGTGAGACTTGCTTCTGTAACTTTTCTACTTTTTTCTTATATGGTTTTTCTACTTGATAGTTGGTTTTATTTTTAATTGATACAACTGCACATATTTATGTAGCACAGTGTGATATTTATGAAAAAAGAATGAGATCTCATTTCACAAAGATAGACACTGCAGGATCACATTTGAGGGGTTCAAAGAGTCATTTCTTTGCTAAATATTTTGTACTATGAGCAAGCTTCATGGGGCTCTGTCTTTGCTTTTTGCTTTTCCAGCACCAGCTAGACTATCTCACCTGGAGCCACTGGGGCCATGTAGACGATGGCTTATGTATGCTACTGGTAGGCTTGCATTGTATGGGAAAGGTTTTCCTTTATAATTTGTATCTTTTGGTCCCCAATTTCCTGACTTCTTGTCATACTGTGTGGGCAGCTGATTGTGTGTGTGTGTGTGTGTGTGTGTGTGTGTGTGTGTGTATGTGTATGTGTGTGTTGAAATGTTTCTACTCCTTTGTTATGCTGTTTTGTGTAATTTTGTAGCTATTTTCCTTGTGGTTACCACGGGGATTGGAGTTGATATGATTTGAATTTATGCAAGTATAATTTGAATACCAGAAAAACTGCTCCTTTACAATTCTGTGACCACACTTTCAGTTGTTGATGTCACAGAATTACATCTTTCTCTACTACAAGCCTTAGACCACAAGTCATAACTCCTTTAAAGATGTTCATTTCAAAATTATGTGGAAATAAAATGTGTAATTTTAAATCAAAAATATAATAGTATTTGTTTTATACTAGTGATTATTCTTAAATGTATCAGTTTCTTGAAGTAAACAATAGTCACAAGATTGGCTATGGTGGTACACACCTGTAATTCTAGCACTCAGGAAGCCAAGGCAGGATGACCATAATTTTGAGGCCAGCTTGGGTTATATAGTAAAATGCTATCTTAAAAATATAAATAAGGCGAGGCTAGAGAGCTGGCTTAGCAGTTAAGAGCACTGGCTGTTCTTGCAGGAGACCCAGGTTTGAATCTCAGCACCCACATGTTGGCTTAACAACCTCCATAACTCCAGTTCTAAAAGATCTGACACCTCTTCTGTTCTCCATGGGCATTCCATGACATAAGTGCACTTACATACATTCAGGGCTAACATCCATACACATAAAATAAAATAATTAAAAAAATATAAATAAGGAAAGAATGTAAGCACCAGAAGGACAAGACATCTGTTGCTTCTTAAGCACTCTAGATACGATAGAAAATCTATACCAGGGGCTGGAGATACAGCCTAGCGGTTAAGAGCACCGACTGCTCTTGCAGAGGACCGGGGTTCAATCTCCAGCACCCATATGGCGGCTAAGAACCGTCTGTAACTCCAATTCCAGGAAACTCTAGTTCCAGGGGAATCTGACGCCCTCTTCTGACCTCCGCGGCATTGTACAACACGGGTGCACAAACCTACATGCACACAGTACATTGATACACATACAAAATCAATAAAATAAAAAAAAAAGAAAAGCTACACCAGTGAAATCTCCACAGTGTGGTAGTCTAAAAAGATCTGCATATATAAGAACAAAACCAGTTGACATACCAAGGTGGATGGGGAAAACATCAAGGGATTCCACCTCAAGATGAAGGGCTACAGGCAATCAATGGATGCTGAGGAAGAGAGAAATAGCTTTCTACAGGGACTAGATCTCCAAAAAGTTAGCTAATCCCAATGGGCAGCCCAAAACACAGATACAAGTGCCACTAAATGGATTCAGTGCAATATATATGTGTATATATCTCTCATTATAGTATGTATGATTGAATATTATATTGTATTTATATAATGTATGTATGCATATGTAACGATAATAATCAAAGAAGTCAAGAAACTGAGAGAGAGTGGGGGGCATGGGAAGAGTTGGGGAGGGGTAGAAATAGCGCAAAGACTATATTTATATATGATGTTCACAAAAAATTTTAAAAATACATTAAGTAAAAATTTAGAAACCAAGTTACAGAGTACAGTTAAAACATCACGTTTTAATGATTGCCCATGTGCTTATCTCTTCTGAACTGTTCAATTTTCACAGTGCTTTTAGCAACTGTTTAATGTCCTTTTTTTTCCACTCTTGAGGACTCTTGTAGCCTTTCTTGAAGAGCCAGACTTCTCAGTGTTAGTTTATCTGAGCATACCTTAATTTCTCTCTTACTTTTGAAGGCAAGTTTTACCAGATACAAGACTCTTAGTTGACAGAGTTTTCCCTCTCTTAGCACTTTGAATATATTGTCTCTGTGTCTTCTTGGCTCTAAAGTTCCTGATGAGACACCTTCGCTAATAACCTTGAGAATCCTTTGCATGTGATGAACGGCTTCTACTGGTTGCTTTCAATTTTCTAACCTTGCTTTTGCTTTTCAAAAATGTGGTTGTCAAGTATCTTGATAGGAGTCTCTTCGTTCATCTGACCCAAGTTAACTGAGTTTCTTAGATGTTAATATTCATATATTAATTGAGTTTGAGCATTTGTTCCAGCCATCATTTCATCAGACATTTTTTCTGTTCTCCATCCGGAATTCACACAGATGAACTGGACTCCTGCATGGTCCCACAGATCTGTTTGGCTCAGTTCCACTTTTCTTCTATATTTTTCTTTCTGTTTCTCACATTTGCTCATTTCTCCTTTCTCGTTTTCAAGTTCATTGATTCTGTCTTGTGCCTGCTCAAGTCTGCCTCTGGGTCCCTCTAGCGAAGTTTTCATTTCAGTCATCATGGTTTTCAGTTTTGCATGCTCTTTCTGATATCTTTATTCTTTGGGGTTTTCTGTTTATTTATCAGGTTTCCATTTCACTTATACTTCATTCTCTTGACTGTCTCTACATCTTCATTTGTTTTTTTGAGCATTCTTTAAGACAGTTGCTTTAAAGACTTTGGTAGACTTCTTTTTTTCTTGAATAGTTTCTGTGAATTTGGTTTTTTTTCTCTTAGTGGTTTATAATTTTCTGTTTTTTAATGTATTTTGTTATTTTTGTTGAAAGCTGGATATTTTGTTATAATATTATATGATGGGAAAATCTGATTCTTCCCCTTCCCAAGGATTTTAATTATTTTAGGCTATCCTTTATGCTAAGGATTAGCCTGACATATAAAATGTAAAGCCTTCTTGAGTCTTTAATTTTTCTAGCATTTCCCTAGGCACTGTGATCACCTTCTAGTTTTCTGGATATACATAGTTATTTTTATGTGTCTCATTACTGGTTCCCAAAAGGGAGAAAGTGAAAAATGAAGTGGAGAGAACATTTTTTTTTTTGTTCCCCAGCGTCACCTTAACCAGAGGCACAGAGTTTTAAAACAACAGAGAGAGGCACAGCAATGGCTATTCATCTCCTTGTCTTAATTTCTATGATCAGAAACAATAATCATTCATGCCCTCCTGCAGAACATTTAAGCTCTCAGTAGATCCCCAAGTTTAAAATAATGGTGTCTGATAAATTCTATCAGTGCAAGTTCTACGCAGAGAGATAGATTACTGATGCTTTCTACTTTATTTTCCCATAATCCTCTTAAAATGTAATACTTTTAAACTCTTGAATTAAGATATTATTAAAATATTCAACCCAGATGGTTAATTTAAAAAAAAGGGCTGGAGAGATGGTTAAGAGTGTCGACTGCTCTTGCAGAGGACCCGGATTCAATCCCCAGCACCCATATGGCAGCTGAGAACCGTCTTTAACTCCAGTTCCAGGGGAATCCGACACCCTCTTCTGACCTCCGCGGCATTGCACGACATGTGTTCACAGACCTACATACAGACAGTACATTCATACACATATAAGAATAAATAAAATTAAAAAAAAATAAAAAACCTATATTTTGATAGCAATACTAGCTGAGGTTATATACTGATTTATATCCCCAAGAACATTTTCCTGAGCCTAGGATTTTGCTCCATATAATCCAGAAAGGACTGAAGAAGGATGGGGGACATAATGAGTAGACTGAATTCAAAGATCAACTGAACAAAAGAAAACGAAGCATGATTGGCTGGTATAGTCACAGAAGGCTTCAAGAATAGATATAATTGGTCCTTCAAAGATTTGTTGGATTTGAAATAAAAAATAGAGATGAGAAGGGAAATTTTTTTCTGAGTAGAAGGCACAATTGGACCACAAGTCCAAATTCAGGAAATTAGAAGATTTCTTCTTCATTGAGCAGACTAAAATATCATTGAGGCAATGCTGGGGGAAAATAAACAAATATTAACACAAAGAAAAGCAATATTGCTTACCTACAGTACTTAATTTCCCATACTAGGGTTGAGAGGCATGAAAAAATTGAATTTATCTTGGAAATGCAGAGTCAGGTGTTTGACTAAGGCTGTCTGAAAAGCTGACAGTTGAAAAGCATTGCTTTGGTGTTCACAGCGCTAACGTGAAGTATGTTCACGTGGACATATTTGCCACTCATTTTCTCCAGAAGACTTTTGCTCACACAAGCCTAATTTTATTTCCTCACTTATTTTTATTACTGCTGTGTGCTGTTGTTGTATTAACAGATCACTAGATTAATTTGGAATTCCATTTAGAACCTTTGGCTCTCAAACAGGGGTTTTGTTTTCAAGAAGCCAAAAGTTTGTCTGTCAAGGCCTTATAGATGTTCTCTCTGATATTTGCCACCTGTGGTCCTCAAAGGCTTGTTAGTTTCAACAGTGATTTCACTAGTCAATAATTAGATTAAACATGATAGTCTATCTCTTGATAGAGACTTTGGATCTTAAAACACTTTTCTGAGTAGACCTGATTATGTATCTCTTTCTAAAGAGCTGCTTACTACAGCCTTTCTAGGCAGAGTCATGTTGAGGGTAGAGTTGTGAGGTTAAGTTCATGTTGAATCACGGATGTCTTGAAAAAAGAACACGCAGCTGTGGAATGGGATGCTGGCAGGATGCCAACAGGGGTCAGGACGATCAGGAGAGAGAACGTTAATTAGAAATCCAGTTCAACCCAAAAGAATAATAAATCAAGACATTGGTCAGGCTGGTTAGGCTGAGTGGGCCAGAAGCCCAAGTCAAGTTCAGAAACAGATGATTGGCAACGGAGCCAGCTGAGGAAGTCAGCCTGGGAAGTCGAAGACAAGGCTCTGGCACCGGCTTCTGCACAGGTTGGTGAAACTGGCTGAACAGAGCTCTTGTTCTGACAGCATCATCCAGCCTGGATGGATATAAATCATTTGATGAGAAGGGAACAGCATTGAGACAATTTTGCAAGCACTAGTTTGGGGGTGTTGTTTTCCCAGTCTGTCAACTGAGAGATTTGTACAGTCTGCCTGCATGAATGGTAGCATTCACACGCACCATCTGCACACAGCACCTGAAGCTCTAAACTAATACTTCCCAGATTCAGCCATTCCTCCCTCAACATTTGAAAATCTATTCTGGGTAAATGTGCTGAAAATACTAATCTGCCTCAGGCAACCTGTGAAGAGAGTAAACAGCAGAGCCAGAGCTCTAAACACACCCATCCTGCCTCAGCAGCCACAGGTACCTCAGCACCTTCGTCAGGAAGGAAGTGCTTGTGGGAAGTTCTTTTCCATATGTCTAATGATCAAGTGCTAGAATCTGGGGAAATGCCTGTGATGTGAATGTGTTGCCCTATAAAATCTAATCCACTGATCAGGGGGTAAGACAGAGCAAAGCGCAAGCCAAGTTTGCCTGTGTAGCATAAACCTGCCTTAGCTGTTTCCTGAAGATAGGAGCTGGAATTCTTCTGGGTAAGGCTCACTGAGCTCACACATTTCACCCTTGGCCTACTTTGTTTATCACCAGACCAATGAAGCATTCAGTCTAGACCATACAGTATTTCCAATGTCTCCTGTTACTTCTTTCCCAAGCATCTGTTTTTTCTCAGGCACCATGTGACTCACCCTGCATGGGCTCGTGCTAGGATCCAAGACCTCCTGTGGAATGTCCAATCCTGTGTGTGGGTCACTGAAGACATCCGTTGAAGTCTGGGGCCTGTCCTCCAAGGAGGCTTGGAAAACAATATAAACTTGAGCTTTCTTTCTGGAGAGGGGAATATGAAGCATTTGAATATGACCCTATGGTAGCCTTCAGAACAGCCAGGATGCTCTGTCTTAGGGCTCCTGACTCTTTGCTCTCCTGGAAACTTCTAGCCATGGAAGTAGAAGGGCCCAGAAGCAAGCCTCAGCGACTACGCTTCCCAGTGTCACATCATTCATGGCATTTATATCACAGCACTTATTCCTGTTGTTCTTCCTCATGTCCAAAATCCTTGAAGCTCCACTAGTCAACAGTATTCATTGAATACCTGAAATATAACTGTACTGGGATAACTTCCTTAGCAAAGGCATAAACTCAACTGTGATTTTAAGGAACTTATAGCTGGGCTGGAGAGATGGCTCAGTGATTAAGAGCACTGGATGCTCTTGCGGTAGACCTAGGTTCATATCCCAGGAACCACAGGGTGGCTAACAACCAGCCATGACTCCAGTTCCAGAGGATCTGATGCTCTCGTCTGTCCTCTGTGCACTTTCATGCATGCACGCAATATATCCATACACATGAAATAAAAATAGAGCGAAAAGGAAACTTATAACCCAGGGGAGATGAGAAAAATAATTTCTACATAGGCCACACAAGATAATGTTCCATTAAGCCTAATTGTGTGTGGCAGACACATTCTACCAAGGTGGAATCTAAAAGGAGAGCAGTGGCGGCTACTGGAGTTTAGATGCTGTAGAAACAGATTTGTTCTAGGCTTTGTAGGATGTGCATAAATGAATGTGAGATGTATAGTAAACGCTTTTAGGCCTTGTTCAGTTTCAAACTAGCTGCTGATAGGCAGTTAATAGTGATACCTACAAGAGACATACCAGCTGCCTCAGGAGATCATGAGCTCAGAAACAGTCTGGTCCTCTTCATTCTTTCAGGCATCTACCATGTTACCTCACTGTAGAGTAGAGCTACAACTAAAAATAGCTAGGGGACTATGTAGAATCTGAGAACAGTTCCTGTAGGTATTGAAATGCTTAATATAAACTTAAAGATACAGCTGAGTTGGTCACAAGGAATTTGGCAGACTGCAGAGAGCAGGCTTAAACTACTATACTTGGACAACCTGTCCATAAACAATGTTCTGAGCTTACCTAAAGGTCCCAGTAATGATCAAGACTTTACCTTGCACAAATTAAAGAGAATCCATATAAATTAACTCCAAAACACTGTTATAGGGGAAATGAGGGAAATGATACAAATAAGGAAGATATATATATATATATATATATATATATATATATATATATAATTAATGTGTTCAGTGAGATGGTTCTTAGAACTCCATTGTGGAGAACAGGGAGTAAACACAGTGAAGATTTGGAGTACATAAAAGTCAGATATTCTGACCAACAAGTAAGCATTTTGTCACTTACAAATAAGCCTCATTGTATATCATTTGTCCTTTGGATACACTACAGAATACTTATCAAAGTGACAGCCTTTGGATTATTGTGACATTTCTGGTGTCCTTATTTTCACAGTGGAAGAGATATTGTCTTGTAATAAATGAACACAATGTTCGCTGGATATGCATTTTTAAATGTGATCTTGATTCCAGGAGTGAGATGTGTACACCTGATTTTTAACATTAAATGATGACCAGACCATGTTCAGCCTCCGAAGTAAGCATCCTTTTGTGTTATCAACTAAAACTTGGAAGGCTTTAGGTGAATGTGATGAGACCAAACTCTGGCTGAAGCAGTGATGCTGCTTCCACACTTCTGTCAGGCCCACCATGGAATGGTGTACTTGATGAGCCATATCAACAGATCTGTTTGCTGCTATATGATAGGCACAGTGATAGGTAATGAAGATATAGATAAGTGTTCCCGGGCTATCAAGACCTTAACATTCATAGAAGAGACATAAAATAACTCAGAAAATTATACTTTGGGTAGGGATAGGCATAGAATATGATAGAAACACTAAGGAAAGGCCTGCCTTGGGATTTGCATGTATGGATTAGTTGAACTATGTCTTAGGAGACTTTTAAAGCTAATGACTCATAACTTGAGAATTGGAGGGTGATTAGTAATTAACCAAAGTGTATTAAAGTTTAGTCTAAGGAGCTGGGAAGATCGTTAATTTGGTAAATATTTACCATGTAAGGATGAGGACCTCCGTTCTTATCCCAATACCCAGAAAAAAATGCCAAGTACCATGTACATGTGTGCAGTCCCAGTGCTATGGAGGGGATGACAAGAAGGTCCCTGGGGCTTGCTGGCCATCCAGTCCAGCTGAATCAGTGAGTTCCAGGTTTAGTGAGAGACCATGCCTCAAAATCTAAAGTGGAGATGTGACTGAGAAAGACAACCACTGTTGATCTCTGGGTTCCACGTGTATGCATACACACGTGCAGGTGCATCTGCACACAGATACATGTACACACATAAGTTTAGATTAACCTGCTCCTCAGTCTCTCAAACAAGTTATAGTTTTACTTACTTGTTATATAAAAATTCCAAAATAGATTTTCTTTTGCAATGCAGGATTGTAGGAAGCTCTACCACATTAAATAATTTAGGGAACACAGTTTTTATTGTTGATATCATAAAGAACTCAAGGTCTTATACATTTCAAAGCTAGTGATTTAGTTTGTCAGTTTCATGACCATAAACAGATATGAGACTACTGCATCAGCAACAAAGAACTGCATTATTTACAAAGTAGGAATAGCCAGATGCCAGCTTTTGTTCCAGGTACCTTAGCTTTAACTATCACAGGGCCTACCAACAATGGTAGAAGATGCCTTTAGAGATGGTAGATTACTTTATAGGAGAGGAATCTAAAACTGAGGAAATAAGATCTTGTATAATCAGCAGTAAGTGTGCTTGAGGGGATACTGTATCAATTACCTTGAGTAGTGTGAGATATTTTGCTATAACAATGAGAAAAGTAACCAATATATTCCCATTTTGTAATTAATTTTTATTGGAACACAGCTATGCATGTTCCTTTACATATTTTATGGTTTCTTTCTAAAATATATTTTATTTATCATTTTTATTTTATGTGCATGACTGTATTACCCGAATGTATGTAGTATACCCATGTCGTGCAATGCCCACAGAAATCAGGAGAGGGCATTGGGTTCCCTGGAACTGGAGCTATGGATAGTTGCTAGCTGCCATGTGGATGCTAGGAACTGAACCTGGGTCCTCTGCAAGAGCAGCCAGTGCTCTTAACTGCTGAGCCATCTCTCTGGCCTCCTCTATGGGTTCTTTTGATGGCAGACATCCTTAGCCATAGCAAAGACCACATGGCTTCTTACAGAAAAAAAATTGCCACTCTCTACTCTAAGATATAATCCTCCATCTGATTAAAGCTGGACAATAAGTACCATATTCACAAGCCAAGGAATTAAAAAGAGAAAAAGCACAGGGAGAGCCCATCCATTTCCTATTAAAGAATGTGACAACATGCTGTCAGACTACATTCTAAATATTTATAGTTATTCCCATAGATTGTGCTGCCCCCAGCCTTGGTCAGAGAAACTCCTTTTTATAGTAAGTAGTGGTTAAAGCAGAGACTTTTAACTGGTCAAAATACCTAGCATAAGCAACTGTGACTAATAAGCTTGGCTGGGCCATCTATATCACCAAGGCTCAGAGAATATTGTGGAAGATGGGATGGAAAGAATGTAAGGCCTAGCAGATAGGAGGAATGCTGTGAAATGTCAACTTTTGGAATGACAAGCTAGTGCACCCATGGACTCCCAGCAGCTGTGGCTGGGTATGCAAGCCGGCACAACTTCAAGTCAGTCAAAACTGCAGCATGGACAGGGGACAGGCCCAAGGCTATGAGCGGTTGATGGCTACTGTGGGAGGAAGAGCCACTGTCTTTTAGGGATGTGCCCACTAGTAAGTTGCTAATGGTCTGGTGGATGGCCCCATCCCCATGCACATAGGCACAGGACTAATTGGACTCAGGGATTTACCACTGACAATAGAAACGGGGCCATGAAGTTGGAAGGGAGATGGGGGTACAATGAGAGGGGTTGGAGAGTATTAGGTTATAAAGGTGGGAACCCCCAGATAAAAAGGCGCATGAGACTTAAGTCACTCTGGGAACATGATTTACTTCCATTTGGAACTGCCAGAGCAGGTTGCCTATGGGCAGGTGGTGGAATAACAGCAGAAGCATCAAGATAGTGACTGGGGCCCACCCATTTATGGCCAGGGGGCAGGACCTCAGGTACAGAGGAAGCGGTCAGAAGACTGACAGCCTCTGGAGGAAGTGGATATCTGTGTGTCCCTTGGAATTCTGGGAAGCCCAGACCTAATATTCCAGCCTTTTGATTATGATAAGGAAACGGGACACTGTTCTCTCTTCTGTATCTGCTTCAGAGGTGTGTGTTAGGGGGAGAAGTCTTGGGGGAACACATGTCAGGCTGGAGGGTTAGAATCTGGTTTTCCATCTTGGCTGCTCTGGGTGCTCTGTCTGGTGGTTTTGGTCCAGATTGATAGTGGCCAGTACTTAGTGAACATTTTCTCTGCAACTGAAAAGACAAGCTCGTTGAGTCTTATATGAGTATGCCAGTGCAGGGACTTCACAGTACCAATGGGGGGGGGGGCTTCTGCGTGCATTAGCAATTGGAGGGTCCCTGTCTAGGGTCTGCAGAGGGAGAGAGAGGACCTGTACTCTAGTTTGAGGAATTGGAAAAAAGTTTTAGTGCACAGAGCTCTAGAATGAGAGTCATAACCATGAGAATATAAAAGGTGGTGTTTTCTAGCATGGCACATTAAATCTGTCACCTATCTCTGAGATATTTTCTAGCATGACACAGTAGGTCTCTCACCTATCTCCTTGGTAATAAAGTGTAAGTTATTTTATTTTCTCTTTAGATTATACTTTCCTATTGGAGTGTTTAAAACCACACAGCCCAGATAAATGAAATTAGTTTTGGTGTTAAGGTGAGTTGTGGTTCTAGTCCTTAGGGGGTCATTCAGGCCTTAAGCTTGGCTCTCTTCACCAGTTCCAACTATGTGAGGACAAAGTCAGGCCTTACTTGATTGACCAGAGCTTCCCTTTGAAGCATGAGGAGTCTCTCCTCTATATGGACTTTCCTCCCTTGATTGGACATTGGCTGGATGAAGTCCTTTTAAGTGAATCTCCAAGACCCTCCTGGCTTTGGATGACTGGTGGCTCACTGCCATAGGACATGTACAAAGGTGTTGATGCAGGTTCCTAGGACTTAAGTCAACCTTAGAGAGTAAGAGCCAAAAGATTGTTCCCTTCAAATCCCCCTTGCCAAACCAGATTTAGCTTTAGGTATGGTTGCTAAACCTCCAAGAGGATTATTTGAATAAGTTTGGTACTTTAATTACTATATAACACCTAAGTAAAGCTTGAACAATGACTTAAACATTCTTAATAAATTCTTAATTGGGGCTGGAGAGATGGCCTAGCAGTTAAGAGTGCCGACCACTCTTACAGAGGACCCGGGTTCGATCCCCAGCACCCACATGGTGGCCGAGAACTATCTGAAACTCCAATTCCAGGAGAACTCCAGTTCCAGGGGAATCCAACACCCTCTTCTGACCTCCACGGCATTGCACGACTTGGGTGCACAAACCTGCATGCAGACAGTACATTCATACACATACAGAAATAAATAAAATTAAAAAAAGTTCTTAATTGCTGTGGCAAAACATTCTGACTAATAATAAAAGCTCATGGTAGGAGCCTGGTGGTAGTAGCTAGAGCACAGGCTAGGAAAGGATGCTACTATGGGTTGTGTTGCTGGCTCATTTTCGGCCTATTGTATACACTATAGAAATATCTGGCCAAGGATGACATTACCCACAATGGGCACAGGCCAGTCCAATGAAGGCAATTATTGAAGTTTCTTAGCTCAGGTGTATCTGGTTGACATTAAACCTATGCAGTAAGGCCTACAATTTGTTCTTTAAGGTCTATAAAGATCAGTTAGGTACTTAAAGTAGAATGGATTTAAACCATGAAAGGCAAAAAAGAATATATAGCATATCTCATGAAACACACCCAAGATAATAAAGAGGCTAAAACCAATACCTTCTAGGACTATCTCAAATAAGGCCATGTCACTTGTCCCAAGATTTTGAATTATAGCTTTGAGAAGGAAAAGGAAGGGGGACATTGTCACATACCAACAGCAGACAGGAAATACTTAGGGCTCACCCAAATTGTTTACATTCGGACTGTCCATGTGGTCATCAGAAGTAAAATCCAATTTTTCTTAAAAATATTAAAAGTACCATGTGCAAAGTATAACAGATATATAAAACAATTTTAGTATGTATGGGTAACTCAATATTTATATATGTCTGATTCACTTGAGGCTGTAGCAAGGTATATAGTACTTGGTAACTAGAACACAATTTCTTATATATGACATAATTACATTATAGAATTCTTAAAAGTGAGTAGTACTTCATGCATATACTCATAAATAAGGTTCTAATAAATAAATTTGGCGATGACAGTTTATAAAGGTTGTATTGAGCACAAGCACATGCATTGCTATCATACACATACAGATCCTAATATGCTGTTTAACAATATCATACACATTGGAAAAAAATCCTTAAATTCATATGGAAAAACAGAAGACCCTGAATAGCTAAATCAACCCTGAGTGAAAAGTGCAATACTGGGGGGATTACTTTACCAGACATAAAGCTATATTACAGGGCTATAGTCATAAAGAGAAAAAAAAGCCTGGATTCTTCTATAAATTCCATTTTTTAATGTAAACAGATCTGCAATGGATAGAATAACTGTCAAAATGATTTGTGATAGGAAAAACTCTTTTTACATCCCAGTGTCTCCATACAGTGCATGTGCCATCTAATCCAGAGTTATCCATTCAAGGCATGATGCCTTTTGACTATAAGGGAGTATCACAGCACGTTCAAAGCATAGATTTGAGAACATACAATTTTGATCTAAGAACTGGCATTTGTTATAAATAATGTCTTTCCCAGAGAGTCTTGATCACAGGAAACACTGTAAGTAAATGCTGTAGAGAATGGCACCAATTGATTGCCTATAGAAAAATCCTTCCTTAAAGGTCAAATATACTTTCTCTATAAAGTGAAGAGCATTCTTATATGGTGGTTCAAAAGTAATGAGGTGTGCCTTGGTCTCTTCCCACCTCTTTTATTTTATTTTATTTATTTATTTATTTATTTATTTATTTGAATGTACTGTCTGCATGCAGGTTTGTGCACCCCTGTCACGGAGGTCAGAAGAGGGTGTCGGATTCCCCTGGAACTGGAGCTAAAGACGGTTCTCAGCCGCCATGTGGGTGCAGGGGATCGAATCCAGGTCCTCTGCAAAAGCAATTGGTGCTCTTAACCGCTAGCCCATCTCTCTAGCCCTCCCCCACCTCTTTTAACTTGTAGACAGAATCATATAAAACCCACGTGTCCTCCTGAGATTTGTATATAAATGCTAAATTAAAAAAAAAACTCTATATTGAACTCTGA